>CAOJBK011725081.1:0-36920 GCA_948294925.1 Codiaeum variegatum
CTCTATTTTTTGGCCTCGTTTTCCATGCCACTATAAATGCTGGTATGAAAATTGATTTTTAACTTATAAAATCACAAAGAAGCATATTTTCTCATAGAAAAAGTTATTTTATTTCCATTTTATTTGCAAGACGGATCTCTACTTCAGTCACATGATGCATGGCTAGTGCCAGAAATTGGACAAGGTGAGCAGAATCAACCTCGGGAGATACAATATAAGTTCTCTGCTGAAACTAAGGGGCATTAAGATCAATTGGAAATTTCTGAATGCCTTTATTCAGTTTTGGGATCTTGTAGACCACATTTTCCGATTTGGGGCTGGTATGGACGAAATGTGTCCGACTTTTGAAGAGTTTTCGGCTTTTCTCGGCACAAATCCTAAAGGTGATCTGGCTATTCCCGCTGAGTAAGTAGGTTATTTTAACTCTTTTAAGAGGTTGTTAGACATGAGCATAGAGGTAGCTTCAGATATGGTGAAAGATGACTTGGTTTACTTGCTTGCTTTGGCCCATATGTTATGGGAGTATTCAAAGGATGATTCCGTTTAAAGAGCTCGGAGACTGAAGGCCTATGGACTTTATCTTTATGGACTCGATTGGATAGGGTGATCTAAGGGTGGCTGATTTGATACCCTATATGGGTAAAGGGAAGCCAATTGTTGGCATGATTTTGACTGAGACGCTGCTGAGCCTTGATTGGCCACTGCGGTGCTGGTGGACCTTGGACTATTAGTCCAATTTTGCTCCAGGTATGTGGACCCCTTTCCTTGCTCATCTATTTTAGCATTTGTGAAGCTAGTTTTGACATTTACCTCTCTTTCAGATTTGATTGAGAGATCATCTCAAGATCTTTTTTGGTTCACCACCGGATCAAGGGATTATATGCCATCTTGGTATCATGCTAGGATAATTGCCATAAACTTCTCGACTGAGAGATAGTTGATTAGCTGGCTGATGGTGCTGATCCCTTCTGATTTTCTATAGAGACCTAAGTGGTACACTACCATCAAGCAGTTTAAGCGAAGGAGTCAAGGGTATAAGCATGTGTATCTACTTGGTTTCAAGGAAGTGACTTTGTATCATGCTACTTGAGTCCTTCACCATATGGGACATGATCAAGATTTGCCTCCAGATGGTTTGGTTTTTGTTGCAACCATGGTGAATGATAGAGTGGGCAGAGATATTCTCAAGTGTTGGATCTGTGATTTCACAAGAGCCATATTGATCGTTGGTGATGATTATGGTAAGCTACCTAAGTATACCGAGTGGTGGATCGAGACATGTTGGCAAAAGGAGAAGCTGAAATGTTATGCCCTTTTGACCGAGATTGAGGATTGAGTCTGAGTTTAGACTTAGGTTTTGAGAATAAGACTTTTTATTTTTTCTACTTTGTTTCTTTTTGATTTTCTCTCTCAAATATTTTATTTTGGATGTTCCAAAAGATGAATAAGACCTCAATAAAATATTTTATTTTATTAAACTCTTATTTTTGCCTAAGCTGCCCTTTTGGGTTTTTGACTTAGCGAGCTTCCTTTATTGTTGCCTAGACTGTGTTTTCAGTTTTCAATTTAGCATGTTATACCCTTAATTTTGTCTAAGCCTACCTAAAGGATTTTCAGCTAAGCAGGTTTCATTCTTTTTTTTTTATGTGTGTGTTTGTTCTTTTCAACTCTTGTATGCAATGTTAAAGAGCCCAAATGTGAATGAAATAATTGGTTTTATTATCAATGAGGGTTGCCTATGTATCTCCTTACATTGAATTTTAAAATTTTGAATTCAGAATACAACTTATGATTTTGGAGAATCAGGTCCACATAGTTCTTGTTATAGAAATGATGCCTGAATGAATGCTTATGACACAAGAACACTATATGAAGTACTTCTTGAGCTGATCGAGATTTTTGGGATGGTTGAACTTATTGCCGTCAGTGTCCATCAGGATGACTCCTCCACCTAACATAATCTTCTTTATGATGTATGGTCCACTCCAAGGAAGTCTAAATTTTCCTCAAAGATTGTTTATGACATGTCTAATTGCTTTTAGGACTAGATCGCCCTCCTGAAGATTGTGACTCCAAACCTTTTTATTGAAGTGCTTTTGCAAGCCTTATTTGTAGCTTTGAGTGTGGCCGAATGTTTCCATCCTTTTCTCATCGATTGAGTGTAACTAATCATAGTAGTCTTGTTGCTAATCGAGTTTAGAAATCTTGGCTTCTTAAAGAACTCTAGCTATTTAAATTTCAAATTCTATGGGGAGGACTTCTTCCATTCCATAGACTAATAAGTAGGGTGTGGCTTTGGTAGTCGACTTATAGGTTATTTTGTACCCAAGAAGGGCACTTGGTAGATGCAGATGCCAACCTTTATGATTGTTGATCATCTTCTAAAGCATGTTTTTCAGTGCTTTGTTGGCGGCTTAAACTATGCCTTTGGTTTAAGGTCTGTATAAAGAAGACCTGTGATGTTCGATCTTTTCCTTCTTTAGAAAAGTGACTATTTCCTTATGAAAATGTTATCTATTGTTAGAGACAATCTGGTGGAGCCCACCATACCTCGCGATGATGTTCGCTTTGATGACCTGAGCCACCTTCTTTTAATCAAAGACTTGGTAATAGGCAGCTTCAACCCATTTAGTGAAGTAATCGTAGCTACCAAAATGTACTCATGACCAACAAAGGACTTTGGTGAGATCTTACCAATGTTGTCATTACCCCAAATAGAGAAGGGCCAAGGAGTGGAGATTGGATTGAGTGGAGAAGATGGGAGCATCTAGAGCTTTGCATAGTCTTGACATTTCGGACAACTTCGGGCACCTTTGGGAAAACTGTGCACAATCTCCATTCTTGGTTAGCCCATAATAGACTTGATTCATGACCATATAAGATAAGACACATCTATTTATGTGGGTTCCATCTATCTCACCATGGATTTCTTTCATGATTTTATAGGCTTCCTCGTCAAAAACGCACCTCAGGTGGATGCCATTCCATGTTTTCTTATAGAGGATTTCCCCCTTGGTATGTATCCACTGGCTAGTTGCCTTATGGTTTTCCTTTTTGATTTGGAGGCACCTTCCAGATATTCACCCTTTTCGAGGTACACGTAGATGTCTCGTACCAAGGTTTATCTTCACCTTCATGAATATCCATGCACTGAGCTTAAAAGCTTGGTTGATGCTTGATGCTTATCGAAATAGGATCGATAATGAACCCATCACGTATTTCTATCATGCATGCAATGCCAATGCATCACATATTCTGAGTTCTTGGTAGTAATGTAAAGATAAGACATCAAAGTTGTTGGCCAACTCCTCGGAGCGCTTATAATAAGGAACCAACCGCTCCTCTTTGATTTTCCATTTTCCTAAGGCTTGTGAGACAATGAGGTTAGAATCTCGGTAAACTTCCAAATTTTTTATTTCCATCTGGAGAGCTAATTCCAATCCAGATATACATGCCTCATATTTATCTTTGTTGTTTGTTACCTTGAAATCTAGTTTTATCATTAGAGGTAACCTTTCAATAGTAGATGTAAGGAACACCATCTTGACGCCATCACCCTTATGATTTGTAGCTTCATCAAAGTAGAGTTTCCATGTTTCATTTTACAAAAATAGAGTGTCCTTGTTAAGGAACTCAGATTCTTCTGAATGATCATCAGTTGGGGCAACAACCAGTTGGTCGGCAATGACACTACCTTTGATGGAATTTCTTTGGATATAGTTATGGTTGTAGGATGCCAGGACTTCCATCCATCCAGCCATCTTACTATCAAGGACAAGCTTTTCCATGAGATATTTAAGTGGACTTTGATTAGTGAGGACATGTTTGATGTATGCCCCTAGATAATGCCTTAATTTATGGCATACCCATACTAGAGCTAGGTAGAGATTTTTGACGTAGCTGTATTTGAGATCATGAGCCAACATTCTTTTGCTCAATAAGTAGATGGAATTTTCTTTATGAGAGTCTAGGGCTTTTTATACCCTCATTCCCTCCAAGACTTCATATGTGATTGTTAAATAAAGCAACAATGGCTTGTCAGGCCTAGGTGGCTATAGGACTAGCAGATTTAGGAGATATTACTTGATCTTTTCATAGGCTTGTTGGCATTCCTCATTCCACTACTTAGAAGAATTATTCTTAAGTAAGTTAAAAATGGGACCATAGGTGACTGTTAACTGGTTAATGAACCGGCTGATGTATTGAAGATGGCCTAAGAAGCCATTTATTTCCTTTTCAGTTTTAAGAGGTGGCATGTTGAGAATAGCTTTAGACTTGGCTGGATCGACTTTAATCCCTTTCTTGCTCACCACGTATCCGAGGAATACTCCAGATGAGGCTCTAAATATGCATTTGTTGGTCAATTTGAGATTGTAGTGTTGAAGTCTAAAGAAGAACTTCTCCAGTGCTTGTAGATGTTGTTTGGCAATATCACCTTTAATGTCCTTGTCGTCTATGTATACTTCCACTTCTTTATGCATCATGTCATAGAAGACTATGATGGCCATCCTCTGGTAGGTGGCTCCAGCATTTTTCAACCTAAATGGCATCACTTTGTAGCAATAAGTGCCCCATTCTGTAATAAAGGTCGTCTTCTCCTTGTCTAAAGGATGGACTAAGATTTGATTGTACCCCGCGGCCAGATCGCTTAAGGAAACCATCTCTGAACCAGTATGTGTGTTGCCCAAGAGGTCTATGTGGGGTACTGGAAAATCATCTTTGGGGCATGCTTTGTTCAAATATCAATAATCAACACACATTCTAATTTTCTCATCTTTCTTTGGTATTGGGACAATGTTAGCCAACCAAGGCAGGTAGCTGATTGGTTTAATGAAGTTGTGAGAGAGTTTCTTAGCCACTTCTTCCTTAATTAGAATGGATAAGGTTGTCTTCAAGAACCTATGCTTCTGTTTGATGGGCTTGAATTCTGGATAAGTTAGAATCTTATGGACGACGATGCTTAGATTGAGTCCGATCAGGTCACTGGATTGCCAGGTGAAGCAGTCTTTGAATCTTGTGATGGTAGATTCAGTGTCCTATTTGTTTGAGCATGTAGATGCAATGTATGTATTTTTAGGAATGTCATGAGTGCTAGTTTTTATAAGCTCTTTAACTGTATCTTTTATTTTGTTTATTATTTTATTCTCTTTTTGTGTTTGATTGAGGTCAAATTCATCAATTGGAACATCAAAATGAAATAAAGAGATAAGCTCATAATAAGAAAATTTGGTAGACTTATTAATTAAAATTGAAGAAAGGTTACATCAAGTTCGTAGTTAAAACATGATGGACCTGTTACATTCATTTCAGACTCAGAGTCAAGAGAAGAGGACTCAAACTCAATACTGGGCTCCGACTTAGGCTCGTCCTCTGATTTAGATTCAATAGCTTCAACAATGCTTTCGTTAAAATGCCAATATTCTATCTTCCCATTATCTGGCTTAATCAAGGTAGAGAGCTCAACATTTTCCTCCTTGTTGGTCAAGAAAGGTGTTTAGTTTCCTTCTGTCAGATGATGTTTGACACTGGCTCAACGCCTCTAGAGATATGTCAGATGATGTTTGACACTGGCTCAACGCCTTACAAAGAGCTTAATGATGAGAGTAAGATGACATGAGTAGGCTCCAGATAGAAATATTAACTTGGGTCTTCTTTAATTATTTGAGTATGGGATCCTCTTCAAGTTCAGGAGTCCCTTTATTTTGGGTCGCTAGTCAGCTTATAGATGGAGAAGCAGTAGGTGCTTGTGTTATCCTCCCACTTTTGGTAATGACATCTATTTCTATTCTAAAATTTCTCAAGTCAAGGATGACACAGCAATAATAATAAGGGGTTGACCTCCCTAAGGAAGGTTGGCTAATCGGGAGAGAGTAATTTGGGGAGAAAGGCTTCCCTAAGAAAGGTAGGTCTTCTCCAATGTAATGGAAATTACTCAAAGGCACAACATCAGTGATAAGGTGTTTTGAATCCCCTTCATCAAACTCAGCTAAGATTGCATTCACATCATGCTCAAGTAGGGGATTTGTACCAATGTTTGCAATTAGTAGTAGGATATCATTAGCATCAATTAGATCTTGGATCTTGTGTCTTAGGTCCTTACAGTCATCAGTTTTATAGCCTACCCCTTAGTGGTAGTCACACCTTTTAGATATGTTAAAGTTCTTCAATAATAGATTTGGAATGGGCTTAGGTTCCAATGGTTGGAATGCACCCTTCTTTTAATAGTGCTTCAGGAGATAGCTCAGTGTCAATCCCTTGAATTGGAAAATTCCCTTCATTTGATCCGAATAGGCTTGTGGGTCGATATTGCATTGACCCCACCTTCCTTTTAAGTACTATTGGTTTTTTTATCGTGAGAGGACGAGGTCTGGTTTTTGTCCTTAAGGAGGCCAAATTCAAGCCCATCTTCAAGGCGAGTGCCTACATTCACCAATGCTTTAAAGTTAGGGAGGTATTGTGTCATCAATTTGAATCGATACACATGCAGCAATTTTTTTTACAATGATGTCAATTTGTTTAGATTCTGATGGTCGGTTTACCATTTGGGAGGCTTTCTTCCTCCATCTAGCTATGAAAGTAGAAAATGTTTCTTTGGGAAATTATTTAGTTATTTTTAAGTCTCTTTTCTTAATATCAATATCTTGTTTATAAGAAGATTGCTTTACGAATTCATTACAAATGGACTCCCAGGTTAGTTTCTTAGAGTGATCTAACTGAATAAACCAACTTAAAGTTATGCCAGTAAGCGAATATTGGAAGAGCTAAGTAAGGAGCTTGCCTTTAATGCCCAAGGGTTGAAGTGTCCCATCATAAATCCTCAGATGGGTGTTAGGGCAAGAAGTGCCATTGAACATCTCAAAATTCAGCATTTGGAACTTGAGAGGAAGTCTAGCATTTGGAAAAGGATTCAGTTCTTTTACATCGAGGACATTTTCCTTCTTCTTGAAGGTATTTAGGATCTTTTGCATGTCCTCATATTTTTCCATCATGTCTTTCACAAATGGATCATCTTAGGGCCTCTTTGAGAAAGGATCCATAGCAAGGGAAGTTTGGGTAGTTGCTCCACGTTCAGCTTGGGGAGTCATGACAATTACTTCATCAGTTAGAGGTTCCATCCTAGAAGTAAAGGCATGGTTGATAGATTGAACTCCAAGGTGGGTCAACATGGCTTAGACTTTGCCTATAATGGTTTGCTCTTGGACTTTACCTCATCTTACCTCCACATTATCTAAGCAAGCATCCTAGCAATGTCAACAGGAGGAGTTGGGGGAGCAGAGCCAGTGGAATCAGTAGCAAGTTTGAGGGCAGGGTTGTCTTTAGTATTGGACATATTGACCTTTGGGATAAAAAAAAAGTAGGGTATTAGCTTTATGGGAAGGCTAGCAGCTGGCAGGAAGGTATGAAAAAGGGTGATTTTTTTTTAGGGAACTTGGTCTGGAATAGTTCACTTTGTCCAATTTCAGATTTTTTGATGTCGTGATGCATGTTGTATGTATGCATGAATGAAAAAAGGTTTCATGATGATAGTTATAATCATAGTTTAAGGTACATTGGACCTAGGGTCAACTTTAATCATTACATGAGAATTTGGTGGTTTAAACGTTCCCCAGTAACTAGAGGTGTGATATACCTAACCACATGTGAATCTAAGATATTCATGTGGGTCTAATGGTATGTGTGACCTCATTATCCCAACCAGAAGGATTGGAGGGTATACCTTGGAGTTGGATGATTTCACTATCGATAAAGAAGTCCCAAGGAGGGAAGGTCACTAGATGTTACCCTCTATCCGTGTATTCCTAAGGTAAAGGAATATGTGAAGTGATGCATGAAAAACTACTTCAATACAATCTTAATCCAAAAGATATTTTTCATCAAAAAATAATCCACTTAATTTAGCATTAGTTTCCTAAATGTCCCCAATAAAGTCGTTAGTTGTGAGGCCCCGTCTGAAGCCTGTGGGATTTTCCAACATGCCTTCGAGTTTATGGCTCGAGGAAACCGACTATAAGGGGTCAAATTGTGCATGGCATTGCAGTTGTATCTAGGTCCCACATTTGTACACTCCACATGTGTCCATTGGTGTGCACATGTGATGTGTTAAGAGTCAGCACCTAATCTTTAAGAAAATAATTTTTTCTTAGGTGATTAAAAAACCAATTTGATAAATTCCAATTTTAAGAAAATCTAAATATTTATCCTAATTTAGAAAAGGCTAGCCCACAAATCATAGTTGGGTTTTGGGATTCGTGAATCGATAAAAACATTTGGAAAAAGAGTTTTTCTAGTTCTAAACATATTTGGCTTAAGAAAATATATAGTTTTGATTTAAAACATGTTTTCGTGTTTGCATGGCAAAACACATGATGCGTGTACAATTAAGCATGGAAAATAATGAAGCATGAATGGATAATTATGCATGACATCCATAAAGCAATAAAGGTAGAAAAAGAATAAACAATGAGTCCTTCCTCTAGCCCACTTCAGGTTTTAGGGAAGGCACACATCCCCAAAGAAAGCGGATAAAAATTAATTAAATCAGAAAATGGAAAATTAACAAGGGAACCCTTCTTTAGTTGATAAATCTAGAAAGGGAATACATTCCACAATATAAATCCAGAATAGAAATATTAACAATACAAAACATTACAGCAATGTGTAAAATGAAACAAAAAAAACAATAGAGATAATAAAAATAAAAGAAAAAAAAATGTATTTTTGGAGTTGAAGCCATTAGAAGGCTTGCCAGCGTATCCCATTGACTGGAAATCAAACTCCACTTGGTTCTCCCTTCTCGCAAAGGGTGGGGACTGTTCTGAAAAATAGTGGGTCGCGATTTTGTTGGTTCAGAAACTAATCCATTTTTTTATTTAAAAAAGAAATTAATTGAATAGATTTTTAATCACTTAATAATTTGATTAAAAATGATTTTTGATTATATTAATCGCCTAGTTCATTTAGGGCTGAAATTTGAATTACTTCAGAAAAATAATTGATTGATAATATGAAAAATTCCTTGTTTAATTAAGGGCTTGTTTAGAACAAAAAGGATCAAAAAATACTATACCATATTACCCTTTGGCTTTCGTGATTTTGAGACTGGTTTCTTAGAAGGCTTGATGAACTCAGATCGTGTCTCCGTTGTGCTCGGGGAGAGGACTGGTTAATGTCTGATTGGAGTATGCCTGTGAAAAATGAAACATGTGTCTAACTAGAACCATCAAAAGTGAAGGGTTTTAGGCAGAAAACTATTGTTTTTGATCGATTTGGTGTAATTTCAGTGTCTGTAATAGTGTTTGGAGAGGTTTTGGGAGTATTTTAGAGCATCTGGAGTTGGATTAAGTGTTGTAAAAAAGTGTCTTAAAACTTACCCGGGGTTCGTATTTATAGAAAATTGAGTCGAAATATCCAAGAAAAAACAAAACAAGTGCGTTTGGCACCAAATGCTTGCATACAATTGGGCCTGATTTTTCGGGTCCAATCCGGTCTGATTCAGTTTGATTTTTTTAATTTTTTAGGTTCCTTTGAGGTCCGATTTGAGCACGGTTTGAACTTTTGGACTCGTATTAACAGGTCGAATTTGATGGTGCAAAAATTAGGGTTCACACACTTGTGCGGGGATGTCTTTGACACATAGTGAGAGGTATCCTCGAACTGTTCAACTCCTTTTAAATCTATTATTATAAAATAAGTAACTAAACTCAGAAAGAATTATCTAATAAAGTTTTTAAAAATGAAAAAGCCCAAAACTACCCTCACCATTCATATCCATCTCTAAAGGTCTCTTCACTTGGCCTCTTAGTAGTTTGCTTCACCTGAACTCTTATCTTTCCCCCTTTCTCGTGGTATACAATTCAAAAGGGGACAACTTTCTCAGAAGGGATGATTATTTAGAGGATCATCTTTTGGTCTGTCAAAGTATGAAAACCCTTTCACAGAATCTTGGAAAAAAGGAAAGAGTTAGATGAAGGAGACAAAGGAGAATTAGTGGAAGAGATAGAAGCAGAAAATTCTCAACCATTGAAGAGCCTGTCCCTTCCTTAGTAGTGGATTCAGTCAAAGTCAGATGAGGAATGACAGTGATAGTAAAGGACTAAGAACACCTTATAAATCTCAAGCAGATTATTATTTCACTTAATAGCCTCTATGTGAGGCCCCATCCGAGTGGCCTGCGGGATCTTTTAGCAAGCCTCCAACCTTGCATCTCGAAGGAAACTGACCACGAGGGGCCGAATTTCACATAGTGTCGCGGATTGTGGTCGGGTCCCATATTTATGCATCAACATGTGTTCATTGGTGTGCACATGGTGTGTAAAGTGTATATAGTCACCACCTAATCTTTAAGAAAATAGTTTTCTAAGGTGATTAAGAAACCATTTGAAATAACACCATTTTTAGAAAAAGAATGTTTCTCACCCAATTGAAAAAGTTATTCTTTTTGAACCAAAGGGGGTTCAGGGATTCATGATCTGATAAAACAATTTTTATGAAAATAGTTTTCACCATATTACATAACAAATTTTAGCTTTAAAAGTATGATTTCAATTAAAAATGGTTTTCGTATATGAATGCACATGCATTATGGTGCATGAACAGTTAAGCATACCAAAATGATGCATGAACAATCTATTATGTAGATGACAATCACATAAAGCTGTAGAGATAGAATTTGCTAGGGGTCCTTCCTCTATTCCATTTCGAGTTCTAAGGCACAACACCCCAAAGAAAGCAATAAAATTACAAATGTAAAATAATTGAAATTAGGGGATCTCCCCTCCAGTCTTATAATATGGTAGGAGCACACATTCTCCAAATATAGCCAAAACCCACGATGATAATAATGAAAAAATAAATACAATAATATGAGTAATAAAAATAATAACGGAAATAAAATAAAACACAGTAAAATGAATAAAAGAAAATTAGAGTTTTGGAGTTAAAGTTGTGACTTGCTGGCACATCCATTTGAATAAGAATCAAACCCCATGCCATTCTCCCTTCTCGCGAAGGGTGGGGTTGCTCTGATAAATATAGGTGGTTTGCATGTTCAGTAGCTAACCAATTTTAATTTATAATATTTTTAACCAAATAGGCTATTAATCATTTCAGGTTTCGATTAATAAAAATGATTTTGAATAATGCGAATTGATTACCTAAGTCCATTTAGGGTTTTAATGAGATTTGTTTCATGAAAAAAAAGGCTTTTACTAAAATATGCTTAAATCATATTAAAGGGCTTAAAATTGAATTCTGATGAAAATGCCTTAATTCAGTTCTAAAAGTCTTAAAATAGTTAATTAAGAGAATGAATCATAATGTACCGATTTTACCCTTTTTGGGGCTTCAGGATCGGTGGATTTGAGGGTTTCATGAAACCTGAGTGAGTCTCCATTGTGTTCAAAGAGCAATAGAGGATATCTGTTAGAATCGGACTGGAAATGACTAAATTGTTGTACTGGTAGGAATCGTAGCAATTCTGAAAGCTTGGATTGATTGGGGGAAGTATTATAGTGTTTGGGAAGTATTTTTGAGTATTTGGAGGTTGAATATTCGTATAAAAGTCTAAAAATTGGAATGAAAGTTGGAATCTGAAACTATTTAGAAAAGCTTATATTTATAGGGAATAATGCCAGAAACCCTAGTGATAAAACGCATGCGTGAGCGAGGAAATGCATGTGTGAGCCATGAAATGCATGCGCCAGAGGGGATACGCACATGTGAAGAGCTTCATGTATGCTTGAGTTGCTTAATGTATGCACATCATCGTTTACGCATGCACGTGCTCATTTACTCAAGCGCGGCTAGGGAAACACATGTGCAGCTAAGGAAACGCATGCTCAGCTTGTCATTTTGGGCTTAGATTCCAAGGATCGATTTTCTGGGTTCGGCTCAGTCTAATCCAATTTGATTTTTTAAATTTTCTAGGTCCGTTTGATATCCAAGTTGGGTCTGGTTACATCCATTGGGCTCAGATTAACAGGCTAGATTCAATGGTGCTAAAATTAGGATTCACACTCTCTTTAGCTTTATTTGGAGTAAGCTTTTCATATAATATAAAGAATTTAAGTAACCCTACCTCATCTTTATTATTGATGACCTTATTAGAAAAGGTAAAATCAACTTGTCAAACTAAATCTGTGAAGGGCTCATCTCATCAACCTTACTTATCACCATCCAAGTAACAAGCCTATGTTGTCCTCCATATTTTAATGATATCAAAATTATAGTGTAGTTAATTAATGATTATATGGTGAAATGTATGTATGAATTAACATGTTTTGAGTATGAAATTGATTTTACAAGTATATTATGATTGATTGAGGTTCTAATGAGTTTGTATGGGTAATAGGTGCAAAAATTTTGAGTTTTTCCAAGTTTCAAAGCCTAGACGCCATATAGCTGAGACTAAGATTATGTGCAATGTCTTAGTAAGGCCAGGCATTTTTCCTTAGCATCCAAGATGCCGTGTGAAGATTCCTTGAATATTTAGATGCCTTGTGGGGATGGACAAGACGTTGTGTGCTCTTATCTAAGATGTTGTGTCATGTTTCTGAGCTTTTGGAAGTTTTACATGAAGGCCAAGACATAGTGTTCCTATAACTCAAAACACTATATGGGGTGTTAACACCAATTAATTCAAATTCCAACCACCCCAAAATGCCCGTATGGGAGATGTCCAATACGCCGTGTGGGTCACGAATCTGGAAAATTTTAAGACATTAGAAAATTATGTCAATGTACTATTTATCCATTAGAGGCTTAAAAATGACATCCACATCAGTTGGTATATATATATATATAGCATTCAAGATTATATTCTACTAGTTTTCTCAAGTTTTCCTTATAAATCTTTTTAATACTCTATTTTTCTCAAGAGCACATTGCTTTATCTCATATCCTTTGTTCTTGAGAAACTTTCGCCAAGAAACCTACCTACCAATCTTTAGTCTGGCTAATACTTTGTCAAATAAGCCTTATTGACTTGTATCTTCATTTGTAACCAAACATTGTGAGCATTTGAAGTTGAACTCCAGTTGTAATCGTTGGCAAAATTCTAGCACAACTAAAAGCATTGAAAGATTCATATTTAGATAGTGGAACCTCAATCATTGCTTGGTTGAGAGAGTGGATCTAGAAGGAAGATACTCTGAACCATAATAAAAATATTGAGTATTTCTTCTCACTACTCTTACTTGTACATATTTCTTATTTATTGTTATGTTTTTATGTTAATTTGTTTATTTGCTCATTATAACATTTAATAGCTTACTTGATTGTTTTCAAAAAGTTATTTCATCAAAACCTAGTTTAAATAGAAGTTTTATACTTGTGAATTTAAGTTTTATTGAAAAGTTTTTTAAAAAATTTAAAAGCTCACCCACCCTCCCCTCTAGGTGCCCATTGTTGGGATAACATCCTAGAACCCCTTCATCTTGGAAATAAGCTCATCAAACCTGATTTAAAGATGTTAACAATGTACTTTCACACCTTCTTAAAGCCAAACCTCTTGGGAGTAACACTTTAGGGAGGATTTTACTAGCTTTTTCCTCTTCACTATAAAAGGAACCTCTCTAGCAACATTTTTATCTACTGGATCCTGATACTTTATTTTATCTTTAATTCCCCTAACATCCTTGGGTATAGTTAGGTGAAGCAATACTGACCCTCCTCTAATATAAGCGGCTAAGTGAGGATAAATGTTATGGTGTAGCTCGTGGAAAGACACTAAAGCCTAATATGCTTTGGTGGTTTGAAGATGAAGTCTCCTACTCTCAAAGTAATAGATAGGCATGTTGGGCTTCATTTTTCTTGCCTTTACATTGGGAGGGGGTAGATTAAGGATCTCCCTACTATAGTGTTTACAATCCACTAACTCTGTAACAAAAAGAAAGTCAGAAAATTCTAAGAGAAAAGAATTACTAGAAAATATAAAAGAATAATAAATCTTAATAGAGACATGGACAAGGGTACTGGAAATAGTAGGCTTGCCATATTTCCTAAAAAAACATACAAGTCAGAAGCCCATCATAATCAAAGAGCCTCTTGTATGAAGCTAGTGTCTTTAAGGCTAAACACTCTTTGTCATTCAGTGTGATTGGTCAGTCACTAATCTGTATTTAGTTCAATAAGGCTCCAGAGAAGGCTATCCCACCTTTGGGATTCAACTCTTCACCTATATACTCAACTAGGAAGAATCCTTTTTCCCAATTCTCCACTTTATTGCTTTTCTCAAAGAAAAATTGTCTATTAGCCCTTTTTGTACATCTTTGGACCATTGGGCCAAGTGTAAATTTTAAGAAGACTTAAAACATCTTCATGGATGGGTTTAGGAAGCCTAGTGAATTATAGATAACTTCAAAATAATGAATACCAAAGATAGGATGGGAGACAACATCATCAGATTCACTTGGAAATTATCAAATAGTTTGACAAAGAAGGGTAAAGGAGGGAAAAGTAAACCTTTATATAGGTGGTCATAAAACCACGTAATAGTTTCCACCTTTCTTTAATTCCTTAGAAGGATATTGAATATATGTTCATTAATCTAAGTGAGGTGGCTGAGTGAGAATCTGAGAAGAAACCTTTTTAAAGTGCTCCTTAAAGACATTCCTAGTATAATGGCCTAGGTTAACACCCTCCCAGGAGGGGATTAAGATTTTAGCCATATATTCATCGTCAAATAAGCCTCAAAGAGTGAGATACTTAATCTTGGGGGACATTATGTTTGAGGAATAAAAGGATTGAGGGAGGAAAATTTGCTTTAAAATAATATCAAGGTGACAATGAAAGAATTTAGAGGATTTGAGAAAGTAAACAAAAAAAATGAAAAAAAAGGGTTTATATAGACCTTCGAGAATCCCACTAGGAATGACACATAGAGATATATAAGTGGTATATCAATCATAATGATGTTGCTAAAAAAATGTAAAGTTGCATTTATGACACCAAAGACAATACTTTTCAAACTGTGAAGTGGTAGGAAATTGTCATAATTACAACCTCAAGACCTCTAAAAAGTCACACTCCTTTGAAGCATAACTAGATCATACCTCATCAACAACTGCTTTAATGAGAAATCGAAGGTGACCAACAAATCAAAAAAAAAGATTGTAAGCCATGGGAATGCATTTGAAAGAGAAGATGCATATATATATATATATGATGGATTCATAAACTAGATCAAAAGACTTCTTGGAAGGGTGCTCTAAAAAGGCATCCAAGATCACCATTAGGCTAAAAATAGTATTGAGAGCTTGTAAAATGTCTTCTCAACAAAAAAAAAGATCATGGAAAAACAAAAAAAATCAACACAACCTAAAGGTCCTATCAAGGAGTATCCCTTTGATAAATGATCTACTAGATAAGTAGAGATCACCAATAGGTTGAAAAATGAGATTATGAGCCTAGTAGATATCTTCTCTTAAAATAACACTAATGAAATGAAGGGTCAAAACTATAACCCAAAGCTTTTCAAAGTAGGTTGTATAACCTAAAGTACAGTCCATACATAATAACAAAGACATCACAAAGTGGTTAAGGTGAATGCAAACCCAGAAAGTGTTCACAAAAAGAAAGCCACACTTTCGAATTCTTATAAATTTGAAACTTATATAGAGACACCCTAAAGACATAATTGCTTTAGCCAAAAGTCTTGACAAGGAGGCCTTTTCTTTTACCGAAGCAAAGGGTCTTTTAATGTAGATAAACATAAGTAAATTCCATGGGTGTCAGAGAAATGAGACCAAGATTATATTAGCCTAATGTCTAAGATGAAAGCTTGAAAATCTAAGAGTTAAAGCCTGTCAAAGCCTAGATGGGCCTCGGAGGGGTATGGGATAAGCCACTCTGCCACAGAGACCTGAAGGCCTAGGGAGGACCATATGGAATTCTATTGTACCTGCTTAGACACAACACAATATGTTAGAGAAACTTTTAGACATAGATACCACAACACATATAAAATAATGAAGTAACAAAATATTCTTTGGGTTTAAAAAATAGAATATTCTTTGTTAACCTTGAGACAGGTGTCCTAATGGCCTTAAAGGACCATTGTCCCTCATAAGATATCTAGAGCAATATCTTCTAGTCACCTATGTAACTCAACACTGACAGAAAACACTATATAAGTGAGCTTTACTCACACACTAATTTACTACTAACGATTCTTTAGAGTTGTAAAGGCTTCTGAAGAACTTAAAAAATCCATTTCACAAATACTAATTTGGACATTGGTGAATTTTCACCATGCTAATAAGCATCTAACCTTTTGACCCATTCTTATTCATCTTCCTACTAGTTTGGTGTCCATTGAAATACCATCTCTTTAATTGTTGAGTCGAAAGTTCATTAGGAAGTGACTAAACTACTTTTATTATCTTCAAGCTTCAATACAAATCTTTTTGTGTATCTTAGGAAATTTTAGACTCGTGGACTGAATGTTTACACTACATATCTTTTATGGATGCCAATTTTTCTCACATATATAGTGAAAGGAATGCATTGGTTGATACTCTTGTAAACCATAGGTAGGTTTCAGGTGAAGATCATTGGTGATGATATTAGCAAGAAAGAGCATTTCAAATTTATAAATTAAAGCCTTAGTTTGTGATAATTTTTTGACTTAATCACTTCTGATCTTGAGCCTAAATTCGAATAGATGCTTTAAACCTGCATAATGAACAAACAATGAGCTAAGAGGGCCAGTCGTATGCCTGGCAATGATCCCCCGATGCTCAAGTCAGTAAGGGATTTGCTTATGCCTTTGGACTTACTGTAAATATTTAGGAAAATATGTATTTAGATAGTTTGAGGTTTATTGAGCGTACCTGAAAAGTGTGACATCATGTGCTATTTATAATAGTTTTTGGGGCCACGTGGCATGTTATGAATGGTCCACGTGGTAGTGCCTATGATGAACACAACCTTCTAGTATGGGCCTTAATTTACCTTTTGGGGGGCCCATATTTTTCTTGGCCCATTTTAGGTTGACCGTATCAGAGGCCCCCTTTTTCATAAAAGGATGAAGAATTCTATGAGCTGAGTCCTCTGTTTGAACAAAAATGCTGCTTCGCAGTCAATGCCTTGTGTTTCTTCTTCGAAGGATATGCTTCACATCCTTTTCTTCGAAGTCTATGCTTCACACCCTCTTCTTCGAGGTCTATGCTTCGCACCTTCTTCCTCGAGGTCTATATGCAAAGCCCAATATTACTTTACTCTCCGTGTCTGAGATAGTAACTGATTCATATGACTTTTATGTATTTGTCTCTTTTGTATTTGCAAGTTTTACTGCAATTTGTAAAATATGGTAGCTCTGAATTTTCTTGTATACATGTGCCCTTGTAAGAATTTGTAAGTCCTTTTTACTGAATAAAATGAACTTTCTTCTTTCGTTATAGCCTTGCTTTCTTTCTCTTTAAGCTTCGCCTTACTGCTCTTCTTATTCTGGCTTAGGCTTCGTAGGTTGTATGTCTGTATCAATATGATCCCCTTTGTTCATAAGGGAATGGAGAACTCGAAGTCCTTCTGTTTTCACAAAATGCTACTTCGAAGTCAATGGTTTGCACCCTCTTCTTTGATGGATATGCTTCGCTTTTAGCTTTTTAATTCTTTCCAGCTAAAGCTGGGTTTAAGTGCCCTTGTTAGAGGCTCTTTCGTTAGTCAAGGTTGGGCTTGTAGCTCCTTTGATGCTTTAGGACTTATAGAGTATTACCTTTGGTATTCCTGGGCTCCTTTGCACTTTCTAGGCTTAGTTGATGATTGAGCCTGGGTTTCGCCTTGTTGATAATTGAACCTGGGCTTTGCCTTGTTGATATTTGAGTTTGGGCTTTGCCTTATTGATATTTGAGTATGGGCTTTTCCTTGTTAATGTTTGAGTCTTCGCTTCGCCTTTTTGACATCTGAGTCTGAGCTTCGCCTTTTTGACATCTGAGTCTGGGCTTCGCCTTGTTGAAATCTGAGTCTGGGCTTCGCCTTGTTGACATCTGAGTCTGGGCTTCGCCTTGTTGACATTTGAGTCTGGGCTTCACCTTGTTGACATTCGAGTCTGGGCTTTACCTTGTTGACATTCGAGTATGGGCTTCGCCTTATTAACATTCGAATTTGGGCTTCGCCTTATTGACATTTGAGTCTGAACTTCACCTTGTTGACATCTGAGTCTAGGCTTCACCTTATTGACATCTGAGTTTGGGATTCGCCTTGTTGACATCTGAGTCTGGGCTTCGCCTTGTGGACATCTGAGTCTGGGCTTCGCCTTGTTGACATCTGAGTCTAGACTTTGCCCTGTTGACATATGAGTCTGGGCTTCGCCTTGTTAACATCTGAGTATGGACTTCGCCTTGTTGACATCTGAGTCTGGGCTTTACCTTGTTGACATGTGAGTATGGACTTCGCCGTGCCCCCCTTGGAGGGTCTTTTGCCAGTCAAGCTGGTCTTATTGCCTCCCAGGGAAGGACTTTAGCCAATCATGCTGGTCTTGATGCCTCCCATGGAAGGACTTTTGCCAGTCAAGCTGGTCTTAATGCCTCACAGGAAAGAACTTTTGCCAGTCAAGCTGGTTTTATTGTTTCGTCTCATCAGACTTTGGTGCCTCCCATTGAAGGACTTTTTCCAGTCGAGCTGGTCTTATTGTTTCATCTCATCAGACTTTAGTGCCTCCCAAGGAAGGACTTTTACCAATCAAGTTGGTCTTAATGCCTCCCAG
The DNA here is from genome assembly GCA_948294925.1 of Codiaeum variegatum. Taxonomy (NCBI): domain Eukaryota; kingdom Viridiplantae; phylum Streptophyta; class Magnoliopsida; order Malpighiales; family Euphorbiaceae; genus Codiaeum; species Codiaeum variegatum. The sequence continues at coordinate 18,704 of CAOJBK011725081.1, forward strand.
GGAAGGACTTTTGCTAGTCAAGCTGGTTTTATTGTTTCATCTCATCAAACTTTGGTGCCTTCCAGGGAAGGACTTTTACCAGTCAAGCTGGGCTTAGCTGCTCCGAGTTTCAACGTGCTATTTCACGATTAGTAGCTTAAATGAGTCTTCTCTGTTAACTGCATCAAAACATTATGGAGGAGTTTTTAAAAGAAAACTTATTTTAAAAAGGAAATCTTAAAACAAAGATTGGTGCCTCCCTTAGAGGGTCTTTTGCTAGTCAAGCTGGGTTTAGCTGCTCGAGCTTCAACGTGCTATTTCGCGGTTAGCAGCTTAAATGAGTCTTCCCTGTTAACTGCATCAAAACATTACGGACAAGTTTTTAAAAGAAGACTTATTTAAAAAGGAAATCTTAAAACAAAGATTGATGCCCCCCCCCTTGGAGGGTCTTTTGCCAGTCAAGCTGGGCTTAGTTGCTCCAAGCTTCAATGTGCTATTTCGTGGTTAGCAGCTTAAATGAGTCTTCCCTATTAACTGCATCAAAATATTACAGAGGAGTTTTTAAAAGAAGACTTATTTAAAAAGAAAATCTTAAAACAAAGATTGGTGCCCCCCTTGGAGGGTCTTTTGCCAGTCTAGCTAGGCTTTGCCTCTTCAGGCTTCTTGGTCTGTCACTTCTAAACCTGTGCCCTTCTTGGAGGGTCTTTTGCCAGTCAAGCTGGGCTTCACATTTACTTAAAAATAATTAAGTTCGTGTAAAACATGTATGTATTATATATGAGCATGAATATTTACTTTCAATCATGAAAAGTTCAGTTTCAGATAACTTGCCATCCTCCTAATAAACGGGGATCTTTATTGATAGGCTTAGGCTTTGGCATATGTTCTAATCTTGGAATGTAGCAAAACCTTTTTCTAGTCTCGCATTCAATAGAGTCATCTTAGTCATACCAAAGGTCTTCTTTATTGACTCCCTTCTACTCTTTTCACTTTACCAGCCCGCTGCCTTTGATCCAGCTATTTCTTCATCGCTGGCCTTCTTATTCCTTAGAGTGGTATCTTCCTGCTCCACCTTCCGCTTTCAGCGAAATTGGCCTACCCGGAAAGCATCATCTTGCCTGATGTAATTTTGTACGATTGACCTTGCTTCCTCCAAGCTGCTCTTCTACACATCTCTTTATCATATCTCTCATATTTTCTAGTTACCTGCCAGTGGCTTTGTGTCCCCTTCTTCTGGATGGCGAAGCTCGAAGGGCTCTTTCTGGCAACCTTTCATAACAAACTACTCTGCTTCGTTCTCTTCACACTACTTCTTCGTTGGTTCTGGACTCCACTGAGTCCGTGGAGATTTCTCTGTTTTGACCATTTATCCTTCTCCTTTCATCTCCTCCCACTCTTTCTGTGGCCCCCACTGGATTATTTCTTACAATTGGACCTTCTGTCAGAGGCCGACTAGCTTCTTCCCTCGGTTCTTCCCCCCTTCACCCTTCGGCTGTGTGGAAAAGTCGGGTTGGATCAATAGCTGGGGTTTCATTATTCAGCATTCCAGGAGTGTCCTGATTTTGCAAGAGCCTCAAAAGTGGGGTTAACACTCCCATTACAACCTTTTGGATCTTTGTTGCTACGTCTAAAGCGGCACTGATTGAAGCTTGATAGGGTGTGGTCAGGATAGGACTGGCTTGTGTGTTTCTGAGGAGGTCAGTCCGGGCCTAAAAGGTGGCTCTAGGATCAAGAGTGGTATTGGTATGGGCAGACGGCGGAGTTCCTTGATTATCGTTTCTTGGTTGTTGATTGGGCGAGTTATCACTATTAGGATTCCTGTCACTCTAAAGGTCATCCATTACTTATGAAATGGAACGAATTTAAGCGATTCAAGATCAGGAAAAGTGTTTAATGAAAGTTCCCACAGACGGCACCAATTGATAAGTTTTTGACTTAATCACTTCTGATTTTGGGCCTAAATCCGAATATATGCTTTAAACCTGCACAATTAACAAATAATGAGCTAAGAAGGTCAGTCGTGTGTCTGGCAATGATCCTCCGATGCTCAAGTCAGTAAGGGATTTGCTTATGCCTTTGGACTCACTGTGAATCTTTAGAAAAATATGTATTTAGATAGTTTAAGATTTAGTGAACGTACCTAAAAAGTGTGACATCACGTGCTATTTATAATAATTTTTGGGGCCACGTGGCACGTTATGGTGGTCCACGTAGCAGTGTCTATGATAAATATAACTTTCTAATATTGACCATATCTTTTGGAGGACCATATCTTTCTAGGTCTATTTTAGATTGACCCGTATCAGTTTGTTTGTACTTTAACTTGCTTGTTTTTATCTTCGGCTTTGAATTAATTTTGTGTATTCATATTCTTTTCTTTTAATAGATGTGTCAGACTAGTTAAAATATGTAAGACGGAGATATTAATTTTTAATTCTATTAGCATTTAAATTCTAATGGTTAATCCGATACTCACTCATAGAGTATTATTTTAAATTTTCTTTCAACTCTGTTTCAAGTTCTGATCTAAAATTTTCTGCTCTTATAGATTTGAAAGCTATAGTGGGTCTGATTCAAAAAACGTGTTTAATTACCATTTTTTTAGCTAAAAAATATTTTATGAATTTCATTTTAGAGAATTTCTCAGTCAAGCTACTGCATGTGTGAGTACGAAAATGAATTAATATTCAAATTAATTTTTTATTTAATATTTTTATTAAAATTTATATATATAAATATTAATTATTTATCATTAGGCCACGCTTCCAGAGTTGTGCGAGTGAGTACTTAACTCTATGAAAACGGGTAGTCAAAAGAAAGAATTTATGAAGCAAAGCAATAATAGATAATAAAAGGACTAAATAGGCCATCATTTCTGGCCAAAAAAATAAAAAGGCCGTCAAGCTTGCTACTGATGCATTGATTACATATATAGCAAGTTCTCTGGTTAATTAATTTAGAAATGTTTACTGGAAAAAAAATTAATTTAGAAATGAAAATATTGGCAAAAAAAAATCATAATACTCCAGAAACAAACACTAATTACCTAGAACCTTCCTCCTACAACTTTTGTATATCCCTATATTTCTCAAACTGTGATGTCCAAAAACTTGGCTATTACCTGCCGTTTACAACATCACTAGCTAAAAACATCAACAACTACTCAATTCTAAAAAATTACTCAATCAGTAATTAGAGTTTTAGGACTCAATTAATTTACGAGCTGCTGCGGCACCTTTCCCCACCGGGAAATTCACACCCACCATGTCCAAAGCAATCGGAATTTTACAGGATCCATTAACTTTATGCAAATACGGCAACGTCTTGGGGTAGGATTCCAACTGATTAAGAGCGGCACTGGCTTTTATAGCAAGAGTACATAAATCTTGTAAAGAAAGTAGATAATTGGATTTAGAGAGAGGCAAAAGGAAATAAATCTGACCCAATTGAAGCTCTTCATCTGCAGGCACATGAGGCACGTGACAGTTGATATACATAGATTCAGAGCTACACATAAAGCAATGTGGGTTTTGAGAAAGAATTTCACTGGCTTTGGTCGGTTGCTTCAGTTCTTCTAAATTTCCATTCATATGAACAATTTTTGCCGTGGATTGCCAGTTTTGAGTAATAGAAGCAGTGAGCACGAAAGAAGAAGATGAACATTTCTTTGCGTATTGAGAAGCTACACAATTACCCATTTGTTTTTTTTTTTTAATGGTTGAGATAGAGATGTGTTTTTGGGATTTTTAATGTGAAGTGAAAGTGAAGGTGCCTGGGGATTTATATAGGAAGAGAAAAAGTATGGGGCAAAGAATATATTATTATAATTTTGCGAAAAAAAAAAGTATATATTATTATAAGACCACGATTTTGACTCCCCACTGGTGTGTTTTTTTTTTTTTTTCCAATTTTATATAATGTGTTTATGTTATGTTTATAATCAATTATGAGACTTCTTGTGGACTGCCATTGATTGCCAAGCCGATGGAATCTGTATATTTGTTCAAGTCTAGTCTAATTTAAAAACAAAAAAAAAAAAATCTATCTAACTGAATTCAGTTAACAATAAAAGATTTGATTAAGCTTTTCTGCCTTTTTCAAGAAAAAAATATATATAGGCTCAATATATAAGCTAACTTTATACATAAAATTAATGAAAAAATCAATTTTTTTTTATAAAAAATTATGACTAATTTATCTCTTATTTTACCATGTAAAAAAAATATAAATATCATTTTATTTAAAATATTTTTTTCTTATTAGCTTAGTGTATATATATGTTAATATTTAAAATTTATATATTTATTATTATTACAAAAAAATTTTTTTGCTAGAATTATTATTAATACAATTGCACATGTATAATACAAAGTTTTAATTCTATAAATTTAAAGTAAATTTATAAATTTCGAATCAGTTATACCACATTAAAAGATAAGTAACTATCAGATACCACTCAGTCTTAGCCTAGTTTGATCCCAATGACACACTTCGATCCTGACTAAACTCTGTAGCACCCTGTCCTATCCGAACCCCAGACTCACAACTGACTTTGTCTCTTATGGCCTTCGGGATTCGGGTCCCACAGCAGACAGTGTCACTGGCTCCATGGAGAGGTACATTGCAAAGTACTCGGAGTTGACACGTATCCCCTTCAACAAGGTTTTCACCATGTAAATACAGATCTCAGTAACTCAAACGAGATAACGCATACTTTCCTCACAACTAAACACCACACACAATGTTCCATTTGAGTTACAACATATTTCTGACTTAAGCATCGGAGGGTTATCGCCGGACATAACGTCCGGCCACCCCTGACTACTGTCTTATCTGTATATGCTAGTTCCAGCTCGATCAGAGCCACTCAAACCAAGCATTGGCTAAGACCCATACGCATCATTTGGCGCCGTCTGTGGGAACGACTAGCAGTTTCTTTCCAACACACTTTTAAAGCCTTTATCACAGCTTAAACTCTCACAATGGAACAAATTCATTATGAAACCCACATGGTAGAGGATAGTTCTCCTCCTACCACTACAAACCCAGCAGCAAACACACCTCCAACCCACCAAAACCCAACTGCAGCTTTAGCTAATCTAGCTGCTTCCCTACAAACCCGAGCCTTGGAGTAGGTGGAGCGGGGTTCGAATGAATCACTCAGAGACTTCATTGCTCGTTTTAATAGAGAAACACTAAAGGTGACAGACATAGACGAACCCAGAGCAATCGAAGCCTTGCAGAAGTGCACTAGCCATCAAGACTATTTCAAAGCCTTAGTTCGGCGTTCACCCAGGACCTTAAATGAAGCTATGGCTATTGTAGAGGAATATTTAAAGCAGGATGACGCTTTTAGGGAGAGCAGGTTTTTTAAGAGAAGAAAGTCAGAAAAGGGAGGTTCATCCTAAAAGAAAGCTAAGAAGGAAGAGTTTCCTCCAAGGGATGGAGCCCCCAACAAGCCGAATCCTCGGTCGAGGTATACCGAACCACCTAGGAGGGAGAGGTTCGATCCTTCCAAGCTCGCACCATTGAATGCCAAACCCGAGGTAGTCTTTGCAGCATTTCAGGATAAGGATATTTGGAAGAGGCTGAGGCCCATTATGAAAGATCCAACCAAGAGAGACAAATCTCTATGGTGCAAGTTTTACAATACTCATGGGTACATCACTGATAATTGCAGATCCCTCCTAGACAAAATTGAGAGGCTCATTAAGTAGGGATATCTCAATAACTATGTCCATAGAAATGACAGAGCAGGGCTAGCGAACCCAACAAAGCCAGTGCCAATAGAAGATGGAGTGGCTGGAGATATCTTATGTCTCACAAGAGGCCCAGAAGAGGTTCCTCTTAGTCGAAGGAAGGAGAAGGAGTTTGCCCGAACCTATGAGCCATCTGAATTTGTGTATTTCAATGGTACGAAGCATCCCACATCCGGTTCAACCAGCTGAGCCAGTATAAAAGCCGAAGACGTAGTCATCTCTGCAGTAGTGGCTAATTTTAGAGTCATCTCTGTGCAGGAACGGCTGGCTGGGAGATGGGGGCCCGAACAGCTTGGGTAGGTGGGAGCAACCGCGAAGACGAGCCTTGGACCATTAAAGCCTCCAAAGCCTTAGCAGCTTTGACACCCTTGGAGATGTTAGTTGAGGTCAGGGCACTCCATTACGCTAGCTTCTTGAAGGCCTCAGCAGGACTTAGCCTCAGGAATCGCTTATACTGTGCCACCAGAGTTGCCCCATCCTTGACTAGCATGACATGTTGAAAGTACTGGTTGACCAGCTTATGGAACTGGCTGAAGTTAGGGGCCACCTCATCCAGAAATCTCATCACTTGCCCATGGACCCGGGCGAACTCAGCATCCTCCCTCACCAGCTTGTCTATCAAGTCACTCCGGACACTGAGCTCATAGTTCTAGGACCTCCCTAGCCATAAGGGAGTCTCTTGTAGTGCCGAAACTTTAGCAACTTCACTTGCCTTCCGAAGCTGCTTCAACCTTCTCCCCTCAGGCCTCGTCTCAGAAGACCCAATGGTAAGGGATGGCCCCCTCTTCCAGACTAGAGGTACTTCTGGAGACTCCTCAAGCTCATCCATTTAGATGTCAGCATCGCCCCCCGATAGTCCAGCCACCTCTTCTCCCTCATCACCCACGGTTATGGCGAGAGCATAGAGGTCACACTTAGAGGATGAGTCCAGGTGTTCTTGAATGGCTTTAAAGTTTTTTAGGTATCGATACCTCTTCACCTCGACATTGAGATTATTATACGTCATGGCCACCTTGTTCTCTTCAAGCGTTCGCTACCGAAGCCACCCGGTTTTGAAGAACCATATTGATAAAAAAAAGTTTTATTGTCCACTGGCTGAAGTGACTGCCTGGACAACTTAGGGAAGGCAGCCTCCATTTCCTAGGCTACCTCCTTCAGCACGGCCTTTGCCTTTTGATCTGCTAAGGGCTCTGCAAAAAACAAAGCTTGGGTTGGTTACACAGTGGTATTCAGAAAAATAACTTAAAGGGTATAGAGAAAGAACACTTACCAGAGACTTGGTGCACGTTGCGAGGCAAGGAATCATGCTCATTCACCTCCCAGAGATAGAAGGATTCCATTATTTTGGTATGGTCGAACAGCCGACCGCAGCTCGCCAGGGTCCGGATACCCTGGACATCAATGATGGTGAGATTCTTGTCCAACTTCTCCACCCTCGGAAGGCCCCTGTACTCCCCAGGGAACCCGAAGCCAACTTGTCCCTTCCGGATCGACTTCAACACCCGGACAGAGAAGAACTTGTTCTTCCAGTCTTCCACTTTGTTTTCTTTGGCCCCAAATAATGTCCGGAGGGGCTTCTTTTAGAAGCACCAGATATAAGGTTTGGAAGAGCAGGCCAAGTTGAAGAAGGCCTGGAACATTTTGGGGCTCAGGTGGTTGATCCCCATAACTGAGCAGACGACCTCGAAGCAGTGCAGGTCCTCTATCGAGTTCGGTGTCAGCATCATTGGATTTACTTTGAAGTACTCAAAGCATCAGCAGAAGAAGGGCGCTGGAGGGAGTAATAGGCCCCTGATAATGTGGTCATAATACCACACATACTCTGGTTCTCCCTTAGGCAGCTCTATTGCAGTTGTGGTAGAAAAGATCCTAGCATTCAAGGGAGGAAACTCCACATGAATGCTGCGGGCCATAACATCCAGATTTTCTTGAAAAATCCCAAATCAGAGTTTCATTGGGGTGATATCCTTCATGTGGGGCCTTATTGTGCCATTGGCATAGGACTTAGTGTTCTGAGCCTTGGTCTATTTTTGAGGCTTCTCAACCTTCAACCGGTGTTTTTTAGATTGTGTTTTAGGGAGGTGCCATTGCAAATGAGAAGTTTTGAAGAAGAAAGAGTTACGAAAGCAGGTGTGCAGGGAATTTGGCAGAGTAACAACAGATAGCAGAAAGTGTGGAAATATGCCACCACAAATGGCTTTTTATAGGCAAAAACCGAAGACATTTAAGAGCCTATGGAAACGACTGCCACATAGCGAGCGTAGGGAGAGGGAAAGTTAAATGTTCATCATGACTCTTTAATGCTCATCATTACTCTCGGAGACGCCCCTCCATATGGCAAACAGGGGAAGACTGCAGTAATGGAGCCGTTACTTGGGGAAGTGTAACGGTCCCATCCGAGCCTGATGAAAGGTCACAGACAGGGCAGTGAAACGTCTTGTAAGTCTAATCACAAACCCCTATCAGCGAGCCCAAGACCTCCAACAACGAGCCCAAGGCCTCCCTCAGCGAGCTGTCGCATCCAACTAAGCACTCTTTGAGCTGCGAAGCCTTCGAGTGCTAACACTTCAAGGGAACAATTGATACCACTCAGCCTTGCCCTAATTCGGCCCCAATGACATACTTAGATCCTGACCGAACCTTGTAGCACCCTATCCTACCCGAACCCCGGGCTCACAACTGGCTTTATCTCTTATGGCTTTCGGGGTTCGTGTCCCACGGCAGACAGGTGTCGCTGGCCCCATGGAGATGTACACTACAAAGTACTCGAAGCTTATACGTGTCCCCTTTAACAGGATTTTCACCCTATAAATACAGATCTCAGCAACTCAAATGAGGTAACACATACTTTCCTCACAACTAAACACCACACACAGTATTCCATTTGAGTTATAATCTATTTCTGACTTGAGACTCGGATGGTTATCGCCGGACACAACGTCCAGCCAGTCCTGACTACTGTCTTATATGTGCAGACTAATTCCAGCTCGATTAGAGCCACTCAAATCAAGCGTTGACCAAGACCCATACGAATCACTGTCTATACCAACTAGTGGGTAATTATTAATCATGCTGGGATTGACACTAAAATAAGTTTGCGTATTTGAAGAAATTGAGCAGAACAAGCCGGAAAATGAATCAATGAAACCTCAAATTTTCTGTTAATTAGCCGCGTTCTTTATTTGACGCGCTACTGCCTTTTGACGCGCTACTGCCTTTTGCAATCCACCGCTACGCATTATTTTTATTGACCCAAGTTGACCTCAATTTGAGAGTCTCTCTCTCACATTTACTATTAGCTCCGTCTAAAAAAAATACTTTCATTTGACATTTTTATATAAATTAAAAAATTATAATTATTATAATTAATTTTATATATAATTTTATTTTTTACTTTTATTATTAATAATCAATAAAAATATAAAATTAATTTATAATAATTAATTAAAAATATTTTTATAAAAAAATTAATTATATTGACGATAAATTATAGTGAATTGTGGATGTGTCACACATGTGAAGTATATAAATCATTTGTGCTTCTGACTTTCAATCAGACAATTGTGAGAATTCAATGCCTTTTAACAATTATGTTGGTATTTACTATGAACTTTTGAATGCAAATGTAATTTGAAAGAAAATTTGATAAATTAATTAGCAACTGAAATTTGAAACTGGAATTGTATTAATTCAAATGAACATTTGTACATAAATGAAAATAATTTATTACAAAAAAGGAGAATAACTTGAATAACGTGAGAACTTAGAAAACAAGGGAATCTAAAATAATCCTAAGGAAATTGAAATAAGACTTGAAGTTGAAATTGTAAATTGTAGTGTTAGGTTGATTGATTGACTAATTGGTTGGTCCCCTTCTTTATAGTTTGTTCTCCTTTTTATAATTGGTTTTCCGAAAATAACTATCCACTTCACTAAATACTCTTTGAATCACTTTATAAACTGTTCATCTTCTCACATATTAGAACGTGGTATTTTAGGAAATTTATCTTCTTAATTATGCATCACGTTCTGTTGACTGTTGTTCAACCGTTTGGTCTCTGCTTCTATAGCACATAAATAAATTTCACTTGAGTTTCACCTTTAGACTTTATTTTCGAATTGAACTCTCTTTTCAATTGGATTTACAAGGATATGATGTAAATAATTACACCTTATATTTATAGTTAGTCCAAAAACAATACTATCAATATAAATAAAATTTCACAAACATATATATATATTTGAAAATCTAATTAAATGAAACAAAACCCTCCACCATCTTTTTGTTGTTATTATTAAAAGAATTGAACAATTTTTAGTTTCAAATATGCCAGTACACAAAACAAGATGGCATCTTACGAAAATCTATCAACCTCCAGACTGCTCAAATGAATTTCACTGGGCAAATTTTTTTTTTTTAAAGAACTATAATCATTATAATTTTCATATATTGCCCAATAAGCAAAGGCCTCAAACCACTAGAACTCGAGCCCCGCATTCCTCCTTACCCACAAGTAGCGGCGGTAACTTGCAACTTTCATCTCGCAATCGAGCACGCAGGCAGCACATCCCCAAGATTCACATTTTAATTTTTTTTTATTAAGTGTTAAAATTCAATTAAGGACAAAATTACTTTTGTGTCAATTTAATCCATTTTTAATTTTAGATCAAATTATTCTAATTATATTAAAATATTATTAAATAATTTTAAAATAAAAAGTTAAAAACATGTGTATTTAAATAGAATTGAAATAATTTGATCTAAAATTAAAAATTAAATAATTAAATTGATCCAAAAATTAATTTTATCCTCAATTAAATTTTTATAAAAAATTTAAAGGACAAATTGATGTTTATTTTTTTTTGAAGTTCTGCAAATTAAAACAATTCAAAACTTTATCTTTTCCTCTTCTATTCCTAATATTTCCAAAATTTAGACTTAAACTAGCTTTTACTCAACCTGGTGTGGATTAGTGGAAAAAAAATTTCCAAGATCATTAAGAATTTTGGGAGAAATACGTTATTGCTCCTTACACCGGTAAATACACCGGTTCTACAAAAGCTTTGATAAACCCAAAACAACGTTGTTTAATTCTCCGCAAAATCCGAAATCAAATTTAAATTTTGGATTTGCTCAATTTGCCCAACAAAATCCTTTTCAAACCTCTTTTCCTTTTCATACACCAACTTTTCAAAAATCAAATAATAAAGAATCCTCCATAAAAATCCCTAAATCCTCTAAAGTCCCAAGAGAATCCAACACTCCATCAACTCGCATTGAAAATTCCCACTCACTGTCAAACGAACTCAACCCTGCACGCAAACAATCCCAACGCAGCGACCTTTCCTGTAAAGTGCAAACCACAACTGGCATCATCTCAAGGCTTCCCTAAGCCTTTTGATTTTCTACAAAATTTTACCTAAGAAAACCCAAAGGTAATTTTTCAAAAAACCTTTACTTTGCATTTATTTTCTTTAACTTCAACTCAATTTATTTGAATTAATAATATAAATGCAAAATTGTTTGAATAATATATTGGATAACCTAAGTGACATTGTTGTTTTGTTTTGATTTTGAGCAATTGTGTTGAATTTCAAGGGGCCCGTAAGCTTTTAAAGATATAGGCTTTTAGTGTGCACACCAAGTGTTTGATAAAACACCTCAAAGAACTCAACTCTCAAATTTTCATAATTTATATTCCTCAAAATCATTTAGAATACCTCTGTTTTAATGGGAAATAATAAATCTTAGGCTAGGCATTCATTTTGGTTTCCCTTTATGTCTCTCCATATTTGATCAATTTTGTGTCTTACCTTAAACTTGCAGGAAAAAATGGCCTTAAGAGGCCATTCGCCCATGTTTCCTAACATCTATTTAAGCTCACCAATCCTTACACGAAATCACACCACATTCCATGCACTTTATGCCAATTTGAATACATGTATTCACACCTTGGTCTTCTCACTCACAATAGGAATTCAAGCACTTACTTATCTCCAAAATATGAATTTTAAACCCAATTTGTTGCACTAAATTTCACCTCTAAAAAGCTTACTTTTTGGACTTTTTCATGTGTGAATAGTGTAAATTTAAATTAGTTAGTACCAAGCTATCCTTTAGGCCATTCCCTTCTAACCTTGATGCAAAAACATTAATTTTGAAGACTAATCTACATTTTTTTTATTGTCACTAAAGTGCATATTTTTCCTTCTAATTTTTGCACAAATGCATATTTTAAAGTGCATGTTGGAACTTTCTAGGGAATTTTCACTAATCTTGAAAAATCACAAAGGAGCTTCAAGAATTACCTGTCTCTGGCTTGATTTTGAACTTGTGCTCGTCTCATGTTCTTCTTTTTATAGGTGATAACACCACAAGCTTCCTCCAAGCACTCATCTTCTCAAGTTCAGATGACTATCCTAAATCTCTCTCTACTTATAGTAGAACAACCTTCATTGTCTCATTGGACTTGTGTTAGGATCTCCATTCAAATCAACATGTTATGGAAATTGGCATTCTTCTATCAATGACTGATATCTTGGTACATGCACTTTTTTCCATGGTTGCACCTTTCCTTTAATTATCGTAATATTTATTTATTTATTTATTATATTTATTTTTTTAAGGACCTAACGAGATGCCACCAATGAATCTCCGAACACAGGGACCTCTATGTCCTCCCTCCTTCGTCGTTAAGTAAGTACTTAACATTTAATTTCCCATACCTCTTTGCTAATCTCATCTGATAATCTTCATTTTTGAAATGATCTTACAAGTCTCCACTTTCATTTACTCCTTCAGACATCATTGCTACTCCCATTATAGTTGGTCAAGCAGCTACTCAAGCTCCACCATGTCCATTTACATTTAGTCTATTTGAAATTGTAGCAAGTGGTGAGACTAAAGAACCATCTGTCTCAGTAGGAAAAATGAAATGTTGGCCTAAGGCACTTCAGACATGGGTTAATTGGGTGGAAAGACTGAGACCTCATTACGAAGAGAGATGGAAGAGATAGGGTCTAAAAACTCTCATTGACATTAGTGTGTAACCCCGCATCATGGATCACAGCCTCCTTATGCTGCACTTAGACTATGGTCCCCCATGGTAAATGTTTTCCTCTTCTCCTTTGGCCCTCAATCAATAACCTTGAAAGATGTTTTCTTTCTTACTAGATTACCTATCTTAGGAAATGAGAGTGGTGGTATGGGTATAAATGACAAAGATCCTTCCCTTCCTTAGCATGTAATGCCTAAGGGTGGGACTCACCATTCCAATATCAAAAAATAAATTGGGGCTATAGGTGATCCTACACAACAGGAACATCTAGACTTTCTCTGGGTTCTTTTTGGGGAATACATCTTGGTCAGCTCCTTTGGTAATCTCACTTAAGTCTTACATCCTTCTTATGAGAGTTGTAGTAGCTGGCCATGAATTTGCTCTTGGTTCCCTACTTTTATCTTTAGCATACAAGTCTTTCACTGAGGCAGCCCAAGAAGACCCCTTCACTAAGGCAGGCCTTCACATATGGCTACTCTAGATTTGGCTCTATGCTTATTTTCCTAACCTTTGAGATTCATATGAAGAACATGGACCGCTTGACTTAAATACCTTTCTTGGGCCACAATTGATCATTTATAGGAGCCTTTCGTCTAAGAATGATGCATGGGTCCACTTTATATCCTCAAAATTTAATTATTGTCACTCTTTGGTGGTTGAAATTTTCCAGTAGTAATCCAATGCACTTGACACTTTTGAGGGATCACATCTTCTATCGTTTCACCATAGACAGACCTCTAATGGCAGGCATATCTTTAAGCTTTTCTCCTCGACCGCCCAAAAAGAGACCTACGTATGTGAAGTATCTTTCTTATTTGCTCAGTAGACAATTTGGATTGAGTCAAGTTATTCCTAAATTTCCAAGGTTAGATATTCCATTTGATGAGGAAAACACCAAGGCTCGTTGAGAACAATTCATGCTGGAAGTCAATCATTTACAATGCTTAGTAAATGAAACCAGCTTAGAAAAAGCATATAGCTTCAACTCTTGGTGGTGAGCTATATATAAGAAGCTTGTCCCTAATCAATTATGTCATATCATTGATAATGAGTATTTTTTTCAAACACAGATTTTGCATTACTACTATTATATATACCTTGTTTGTCTTATAATTGTTCTTCACAGGTGGTACTTCTCCTTCCAAAAAAAGAAAAGAAGGTGCAAATGATGACTCTTTAGGAACCCCTCCCAAAAGGATTAAAGCCTCTACTTCCTTTAAAAAGAACAAAACCCAAGTTTCACCTCTAACTAAGAGGTCCAACAGGATTTCCCAAACTCACAGAACAATCTTTTTCAACTCTCATGATTCCCCTATTGAGATAATTGAAAGTAAGAGTGAAAAGGATTCTAAGCATGACTCTAAGAACGCAACTTATGAAGGTTCCTAGTCCAGAAAAAGATTCGCATGACGCTAACCAAGAGGATGAATCAAGTGAGACTAGCCATGAGGAAGAAATACTTGAGGTATATTTGATTTACACTCGATTTTCTTACCTTTCTTATGCCATTATTTTTCTTCTCTAGACTTTGTTGATTTATACTTTATTATCTATGGCAGTTCCTTTCTCCTGTCGAGTTTCAGAGTTCCCGTAGAGGTATTGATCTCTCTTTTTTTATCATCCTTATACACCAATACAGAGGCCTCACCATCTACTTCTATTCCAACTGAAGAAGCCATAAAGAATGCTAAGGACAACCTTCACAGCATTTTGAATTTGGATCTCTACACCTTGACTACGACCCAAGAGTCTGTTGCCAAATTAGTTGTGGGTATTTTGATGTCTTCTCCTCATCAACAAATTCTTAGAAAAGTAAAGCTAGAGAGGTTCTAAATATGATCATGGGCTATAGAACTAACTTTCTAGCTCTTGAGGATTCGGGTGCCAAAGTGGAGGTTTTTCAAAGCCAAGTAGACCACTATAATGATATTAACTCCTAAATTGTTTGAAAGAAAGACACTTCTGAAGGGTTAGTTACCGCTCATCGATCCAAGTTGGAAGTTTACCAGAAGCTACAAAAGGAACTAGATAAATTTCAAGGTGAACTGGTCGATATTCAAGCAGCACGTGCTAAGGTTAAAGAAAGAGTTGAAGATCTTACTGCTCAAGAAAAAAAAGCTGCCAAACCTATTCAAGACAGATACCTTGAAGCTAAAAAATAACATGACATTCATTAAAACACTATTTCCATAAGGGATTGTGCTCTTGTCAAATGGCACACCCTTGCTGGTTCCCTGATCCCTCAGCTTCAGTGAGTACCCTTGGATTTACTTTTTTTTAGATTTTATGGATTTCCTTTATAATAAACAATAACAGAAAACTGATGCCAATTTATTTTAGTTTCCTTTATGATTCTTTTTGAAATCTTGGACATATGGCATTGATGCTTTCTACTTGATGGAAATAAACTATTTTGCTTGCATGTTGCTTTGTGAATTGGTTTTGAGAACCTTGCATGTTGCCTTGTGTGTTAGAAAGTGACATTGAGCCAACTACTGCATGTTTAGTGACATAACTGCATAGGTTACAGATATCTTGGAGATAGGGATTTTTTTTTGTATATTTGAAAATGTTTGGAGAAAAGCGGCACTGATCCAACTATACATTTAAAATGTGTTTGTGTTTTGTGTGAAAAGCATCATTGAGCCAGCAATATATAAACTGCACTGGTGGCTTGGAGACATGATTTCTTTTTATCTGTGTGTGAAACTTATTTACCTTGAGAATCGTCGATGGAAATATGCTTGTAATTGCCAATTTGCATCTCATACTATATTGTTCCCAACTTTAGAGCTCCCTTTCTTTAGGCTCCCTAGATTCTTGTACTTACAGTTAGTAGAAAAAACTTAAGTAGACCAACCATAGATAAAAGTGGCCATGATGGCCTACTTTTTTATCATTTATAATAAGTGGCCTAATGGCCAAACTTACATGAAACATACATAAAATACCTAGGAACACTAATATATATATATATATAAACAGAATATAGGAAATCCTAATCTAGAAAAACATAGGAATTAAAGAAAACATAAAATTACTCCTATTCCTACACATTACTGGATGTGGTGTCAGCCTTTTAATTCACTTTCTTTAGGCTCTGTCCTTCATTTCCCACATGGTGGGAAAATATTTCTTCAAGAACTTTCCATTTATGAACCTTTTGTGTGGTTAACCCTCTGAGCTAGAAAGCTAATAGGAATTACCTTCCAGTACCTTGTACACCTTGAATAGTCCTCCTCTGTTTTCCCTAAGGCATGCAACATCCTCGCTGGCAACACATTCACCTCAGATCCAGTGTACACCAGCACTCTAGATACATGGTTCCCTTTTAGATAAGCCTTCACATAAAGTGGTTTGATGTGCTTTGTGATATCCTCATAAGGTTTATCAAAGATCACCCTTTTTGGCTTGTTAGCTATAGTGGCTTATATAGTGATGCCACTATAATACTCACCTTCTGAAATATAGGTTCCACATAATCTTAGTCAATCTCTATATAATCTTCTCCATCCCCCTTCGAATGAAATGAATCAAGTAATGTCAAAGTGGTAGTGGAACATTTAAAAGGAACAGGAACATTACCCGCTAGGAAAGTGTCATCCACCAGCAAGTTCACTGCATCTGACCTTGCTACAAAACATTCCTCCTCTGATGAATAAGTGCCTTCTACATCCTCTGTTACTTTTCTTCCAAACTTTCTTTTCTTTTTTTGCACTGGTTTCTCAAGGCTTCCAACTTCTTTTTGCCTTATTTGTTCAGTTCTCTGCCTTTGCTACCTTCTCTTCTGTGTTTTGGAGAAATAAGGAATAGTCTTTCCTTTCTGACTTTTAAGAGGAGGCATCATGAAATTAGACTACCTTCTTTGGAAACTTAGTTCTTCATCCCACCCAGTAGCCTTAATTGACTTTATAGGAATATTAAAGCTCTTAAGCCTTGAGTAGAAAACCTTAAAATCATACTTACCAGAGGGTTGTCCTATGACATGTTCCTTAGCTTCCCTGGGATACTGAGAAGAAAACATAGCTAGTTGTCTCCTTGGAAAATTTAGAGCCCTTTAGTGTAACTTAGGAACCCTTGGTGCAATTAGTAATGGTATTAGAGGCCTAGGCCTCTACTATTTCTTCATGTACTACCTTACTTTAGCTACTGCTCTTTGAACTCTCTTCTCTACTACCCTAATAGAAATTAAATTCATTAAGTCAAAGGAGGTGGCATTGCTAGGAGCCACTGCAGGAAAAGGATCTTCATCTACCATCACGGCCTCCTTCTTCTCAGGAGACTTAAGGATTCCCTTGTTAATTCTCTCTTGCACCAAATTCTTAAATGCCCAACAAGTATTAGTTGAATGATTAAATGAATCATAAAACTTACAGTAAGTTCTTCCTTTCAATTCTTACTTTCTTAGGATTCTGTGATTGGTAGGAAGTTTCACGAATTGTTCCTTAAGTAGGAAATCAAAGATTTCCTCAGTCTTGGAAACCTCAAAGGTACACTATGGAGCAGTTGAACATTATGGCTTCTTCCAATTTTATGAATTCTTCCTAATCAGTGATGGACATACACAAGATCCAGTGGTAGCCATGTTCGCCCCTGCAATCTCTGGATTATTTATCTCCTGAAAGTAGGTTCCCAACGAATTTCTCTTCTTTTGGCCATCTTCTTTTAGGAGCTCTTCATGCTCATTAACTTTAGCTTCCAGTTCATAGAAGTCTTGGAACTCCATGCCTTGAAATTTCTTTCTGAGTTCGATATCTAAACCCCTATGTGCCATCTTCACAAATTCAGTCTTTAGTAAGAAAATCTTACATTTGTTCCTCATTTTCTTGAATATGGCTATAAACATGTCAACACTTTCTCCTGCTCTATATGTTACCCTAGAGAGCTTAGGAATACAAACTTCTAGTTCTGCCCTAAAAAATTGTGCATGGAATTGCCTCTTCATCTCATATCATTTCAAGATGGAATTTCTGGGCAAAGTAGCATACCAAGTGAATGTTGTACCTGTAAGGACATTAGGAAACAATCTAAGTTTAAAGTTAGAGAAATTCTCATAATTGGCAAGTTCACCACATTGGATGGTGAACCTAGCCACATGTTCTAATGTAGACTGTCCATCCTCCCCTGAGAAAATAGAGAACTCAGGAATTTTGTAGCCTCTTGGATATAGATTATCCCTAGCAACAACATCAAGATAGGGTTTGTAAAACTCTAGGCGGCCAACTTGTCTAAGGCCAGGCTCATATAACTCTTGCACTACCTCTCTCACATCATCAAGATCTACATCAACAGGGACCTTATGTTGTACAAGAGGAACTTGTGGTGGTGGAGGCATAGGCACTCTATTTGGAATTTATGAAATGGTTGCCCCCTTAGTGTCCCTGCAAAATCATTTTCATAAAGTGTAGGCTGTAAAATAGC
>CAOJBK011725667.1:0-11160 GCA_948294925.1 Codiaeum variegatum
GTTATTTACCTTAGTCCATATCAATTTAGTCATACCCATTTGTATCTCATACAAACTATGACATAATTGAATAAATCCCTCTATAAATTAGACTTCAAGACATGCTAACATCTTTGTAAATTTAATTACAAGTCTAACCCAATCATTGTTAATAATTAATTAAACTCTTTATTCAATTATTCATATGGTTAAAAACCAAGCCATGGGAACAACTTTATGGTGTGTGAATTACTAGATTCATGTTCTAATTAGCAATGGGATAAAGAAAACTCTTTTCTTCCCACCAAGTATGTAATCCACAATTTATACTTAGTCCCATAAGTTGTGAGTGACGTCTAGCATAACATATCATGACTACCCAATTAGAAATGAATGTCAGAGATTGTATCCCTGACATTGCATGGACCTCTTGATTATAATTACCATGCACTCAAATCCCTTCATTACGGATTCCCGATCTGAGCTAAGGTCATGGAATAGTCAAACCCTATATGCTAGATCATATAACTTTTATCCGGTTCTAATTCTCGATAAACCGATTCTTACTAGAAACTCTTTCTAGTGAATCTTTACTACCTTGACCAAGGATTTATGAATCGAGAGCAACCAGAAGTTATAGGATTCCTTCCTTATTTACCCAAGTTAATGAATTCTTTCTTGGAGATCACTTATCTCAACATACCACTAATTATGGTCACCACATGCCATACACCAATACTTGATTAGCATCGGTATGTAGGCAGTAACTAACCATATCCTCTAATATATTAGATAACATGTCACCTCAAGTCTAAAGATTATATGCACAATTACAATCTAGATGATTAGACATTGACTGGTAGATAAAACCCATGTGTCCATTATCTAATGTCACTAAATGACTTACTCATCTCATGAGTGTCCACGTGTTGTCACGGCATCAAATGTCTGTAGTTTTAGACTCACTACCTCCATACTAATAAGTATCTCATACTTGTTATGGATGACAACAGAGGTGACGGTCTCTTCAGATTAATGATGTTCCTACCAATAATCCTATGACTGTAAACTTTCTTTAAAGTTTATGACAAAAAGAATCTGTCTCCAAATTCTCAAACTCTTTGAGAATATATTCTCTTATATAAAACTTATGGAACATATATACATCATACACTAAAATGAAAATGATTACATAAAACTTATGGAACATATATACATCATACACTAAAATGAAAATGATCATTAAATGAAACATATATATTAATAGCCATTAATGGATTAAGATTATATATATATATAGGCTATAGGGCATACAACCCTAACAATTTATTCCTTCTTCGAGCTTGTACTTGATCATTCTCTTTTATGCATTCTTCTACTTCTTTATTCATGGCATTACTAAAATAAAAAAGATCTTTAACATTATCAGAATAGTAAAGCTCTCCCGAGCTACCATTTCAGCTATATTTTCATTTACTATCAACTTGATCAAACATGAGCATTCAAAGTCTGCAATGACTTTCTAAGGGAACCCTTTGATCTCCTCCAGTTCCCATTCTTTAAAGCTCTTTGTCATCCTATATGATAAAAATATTAATAAATAATTACCAATCATTTTTTGAGTAATAGTTATAATAGGAACAAATTCATAACATATCCTATGCTTCTTATGATTTAATGTTGCTTCCCCCCTACCATTGTTATGCCGGGATCCTCTTCCTTCTTTATTTCTCTTCCTAGATCCATGTGGGTTGCTAGATAAACCCCTTTTAATGCATTTTGATACATTTTATGGGCTCTCTTCTAGCATCCTTAGATTAGTATCAAACCCCTTGGCACACCCTGTGAGGCACAAATACGATTGGCCTAATAAAAAGTTATAAGGGAATGATATATCTACCACCATAAACTCTGCCTTATCATCGTTGACCAAATTGTCATCCCCAACATCTACATCTAGCTCAACCAACCTAACTATTTGTACATGGTGGCGACTGAGTCCTAGTAAAGGTGTAGCCACTGCCTTCATCTCCTTGGTTGTTATATTCATTAACGCATGTACAACTAAATTTACCATGTTGAGTGAACTTCCATCATCCACCAATTTCCTTTCCACCTTATAATTGTTGATATATCCTTGAACTAGCAACGCACCATTGTTTGGGTGTCGAACTTGGCTACCACCTTCCTCGGTATACATTATAGGGCCCCGACCTATAAGTCCATAAGGAGATGATTGTGTCTATATTGAATATATTTCCCTTGAGACTTATTTCCTTTTATATGAACTATCTCCTCCGAAGTTGCCTCCCACAATTACTTTGATAAATCCAGCTATTTGTCTCTCTCCCTTCTTTGCCTCGGGTTCTTTTTTATTCCTATCTTCACTTTCTTATTTGTGGTTATCTCTAACAAACTTTTTTATCTTTAGTATTCCTCTCTTAATGAGATTCTTAATCTCTTCTTTCAGATGCCAACAATTTTTTATGTCATGTCTCTGGTCTTGATGAAATTCATAGTACTTATTATTGTCTCTCCTGCCTTTAGAACTCTTGCTCATCTTAACAGGCCAATAAATGTATTTTCCTAAATTCTTAATCCATATCAACATGTTAGCCTTGTCTCCTTCAAAGGTGTGTATTGAGAGGTTGACTGAGGGTTAAACCTTTCCGATACTATACATCTAAAAGTCTTTGTGTTCCTGTCATATCTCCTATAGCTGGAAGAAGTTCAAGATTATATGATTACTTGACCTTGAGAGTCCGATTCCTTTTCCTTTGTTTCCCGATCCACATCTTCATCCTTATTTAACCCCTCTTCTAGCTTGATTTGACTATATGTGATCTCCATAACATCTATCTAAGTCTGTGGCAATTTTTTAATGAGACCTTCTTCAAGGCTCTATAGTTAGTGTCATGTCTAAGGGTAAAAATAGCTATTGTCAGATCTGATACTTCCATTAGATTCAAATCTTTGTTAAATCTCTCAATTTAGTCTTTGAGAGATTCATCTTTTTCTACCTTATGTAAGTCAAGTCAGTGGAATATTTTTTCCTGAACATCAATGGCACATTCCTGGCCTGGAACAACTCTGCAAACTGCCTAAAATTTTTTATCGACCTCAGAGGAAGGGAGTGATACCAATCTTGAACCCTTTCCTTGAAGAAAGACAGGAACATTTTGCATAATATTGCATCATTATTTGTCTGTATGTTGATAATCATCTTAAATTTATTTATACGACTTTTTGGACAAATGGTTTCATCATACCCTTATAAAATTGGAATTTTCTATCTTGGAGGATAGGTGGTATTCAATATCTCCTCTGATAGTGGTGAATAACTAGGGATGTCAAAATTCATCACCTTTTTTGTGTAATCGAGGTCTTCCAATGCCTTTTGGTTATCATTTTTGAAGTTAGGTCGATCTGGTCTTTCTTGAACCCCCTCTAACCATGTTGATTCATCCTCCTCAGAGTTATCTTCCTCCATCCTTTCTCTATCATAGATATCCGCAACTCTTACCCTATGGATGCTCCACATTTTAGCTATCAGGACTAGTCACTGATTCTTCCCCACTACTTGAGGAGCTATTTGAGTAGGGATCCCTTGATTTTGGCTAAGGGATTGTCTTAGATATGTTAACTATTTAGACATGTCAAGATATGTAGAATATAGGTTCTGCACGAATATGGGATTGGTTAAGTCCTGAGTGCCCACATTAACACTAGCTCCAGATTATACTCTCAAGTACTACCATTGTGGATGTAGGACTGACTATCCCTGGTAAAAAGGTTGGTATACTTGAGGTTGAACCCCAAATTGAGTAGGGTTTTGGGAACCCCCTAGGAGTAAGTGACACATTTAAATAGAGGTGGGAAATTCCTACCTAAACTTGTGCGATTATTGGTGCGTCCAACTATTGTATTGCACCCTGAGCATTTCCAGACATGTTTTGTTGATTGTTAGCCATCACCTCCTCTAGGAAGAGGTTAAGGGCTAAAGTCAATTTTGGGTTCTCTTGATTTGGGGACTCATGGTCTCTGAAATGAAAATTCTAGAGGTGTGTCCATGCTCATGACACCAAATGATGACTTTGATCCCAAAGTCACAGGTTTTAAAATAGAGTACTACGAGTTCCATCCCTTGTTATGTCCATTTTTAGGGTTTTTATAGGGGATCCCATATTAGTTTCCTGTTTAGGAATCTATAACCATTTTAGGAAGATAATCCTTATAGAATTAGAATAAGACTCAATTGACTATTTAGATAAGATTCTATTTGATATTTTAGGGATATTACCTATATTCTTAGGATATTCTAAGGTACTAAGTTTGGGCTAGCTTGTGCCCATTGATCTAACCTACTCCTTTATAATTAAGTCTGAGCTAAGCTTATTAGGTACCCCATAGGTCAGTTTTTGGGTAGCTCTTTGAGGAAGGTGACCTTCATAAGGTTACTTGGGGTCTCTATTTCAGGTTAGAAGTAATCAATAATTATGTTTATCATATTCTTTACTTTTTATTATGTATATTGTGAATGATAAGTATGAAACTGTAAAGATCTTAATTCACTAAATAGAAAGTATCAATTTACAAAGAAAAGAACAAAACAACATAGGGTATATTTCTGATATATTTCTCTATATCTCATAAATACATTTATAAAAAGAATGCATTTTTATACAACAAAATATATTCCAACTCATGTCATCAGCTCATATTTCTAACTATTGACTAAACTAGCATGTCACTAACTAATAGTAACCAAGCTAAACTAAAACTAAATATAACTTACATTCCTTCCCCTTCCCCCCCAACACTCTGCCCCCCAACCCATGTAGCCAGAGAAGAATTGAACAAGCTCATCTTAGATAATATTATATGAAAGGAATGGCTAATAAAGATTTAGTAAATAGTTCAACAAGTTATTGATGAGAAGGGTGCTACAAAGGAAGAATAAGACCCCATTTATACAAGTTTCTCACAATATAGTAATAAATATTAAGGTTTTTAGTATGCTTGTGAAAATAGGATATGGATAATATGCATGGTAGCCTTATTATCACAATATAAAGGAATAGGTGAAGGTGATATTTGAAACTGTTGATCCAAGAAAGAGATAGGAACAGGTAATTGATTTCTGAGTCGATTTGCAAGAAGCCCAAATAGCATCTGAATAGGATGAAAGAGAAAAAGTTTTAGCAGCTAGCACTAGGATTATGTTTTTTGTATGTCACTAAATGCAAAATTGTCTCCCATTATTTAATAATAAGGCAAGACATAAACAAAATTAGTTATTGTGATGCAAAAGTTTTATCCGACCTTGTAAGGTTTAAATAAAAAAGACAGTTAACAAGGTGGTGATATTACTAAGGGGAATCAAGCAACTGAATACAAAGAGGCAGTGGAGTAGTTGTTGGTTTAGAATATATCTTGAAAGAGGTCCAGCATATACTTATGTTCATAGAGATGTAAATTAGAGGAATTTTTGGTCATTTCAACACCAAGAACATATTGAGTTGGACCCAAATCTTTGACAGTGAACTCAAAGTGAAGATAATCCTTAGCTAGCTGAATTTTGTGAGAGAAGATCATGCAATGAATACATCATCAACATATATCATCAAAGCCAAAAAATGAGTATCGATGATTTTGAGAAAGAAGCATGATCATAAGTAGATTTTTTGAATCCAAACTCTTGTAACTTAGTATTAAATTGCAAACTCCACTATTTGACTGCCTATTTAAGGCCATAAAGGAACTTATATAGCTTACAAACTTTGCATGGAGAGACTTTATGGCAATCAAGTGGTATCATATATACTTCTTCATCTATGTAGCCATTAAAAAAAGACATTTACTAACATCTAATTGATGGATGTGTCAATCCTTTATTGCTAATATTGAGAGTAATAATTTAACAGTAACTAACTTAGTTATAGGTGAAAAACTATGTGAAAAATCTTCCTCTTCAATTTATGTGTACCCATTAGCCACCAAACATGCTTCATGTCTATCCATTTGACTATTAAGAGGTATTTAACTTTGTAAACCCACTTAAAACTAATAGGCTTCTTGGTGGTAGTAAATCAATGATTTCCTAAATGACATTTTGTTTAAGGGCTTATAACTCCTGTTGCATTTCTACAACCCATTTGTGGTCTTACTTTGCCTGATTATAGCTCTTAGGTTTTTGGATAAGATAAATAGAAGCAACAGAATCCATATATGTTTTACCAAATTAAGTGAGTTCATGAGGAACGGTTATAAAGTATAAGTAGGTAAAGAAGAGATATGAATATTTGAAACATAATTATTCAATCATTTGGGAGCTTTTTAGGTCTAGTATTATGCCTAGTAGCAACAGGTTTAGTTGAAGGAACAATAGAATCCAATATATTGTTGGGTATAAAGATAGCAAATGGTGCAGAGTCAGGTTCGGATTGAAAAGCTAAGGTAGATGAAGATGGTATATGTTTTGTGCATAATTTTATATATTTTCCCCTAAAATTTGAGTTTATTTTTATCCAAAAAATTTTATTAAATGTGTTTATTAAGTGGTTTTTAGAGAAAATCAAGAATTCATGCAAATACGGTGTTATTGGATTGAAAGACAGAGTTTCGGAGCAAGCCAAACTGAAGAATGATGAAAAAGTCTGAAAAAGTCATTTGTACAGCCCATGCCAATCCTCACGGGGCGCCATGCCACTTTCTATATAAATCGAAATTCTTTCTATTTGAGGTACAAAAATCTGCAAAGGGCATCTACACGGGTCGTGCTGACGTGGTGAAAATTTGACAGCTTTGACATTTTGGAGTATTTTGAGCATAACTTGAGGTACAAATGTCTGATTAAGGTGAATAAGGTACCGTTGGAAATATAAGAGAAAGATATACAACTTTTATGAATACTACAAAGTCTAAATCCAACGTTTTATGGCCCGAAATCAACCCGTAATCCAGAAATTTTCACCAATCTAATTTTTATTACGAGTTTTAAGTGATTTATTTCCTAGTTTTATAAGAATTCTTATCCAAACTTAATTTAGTTTTACTCTAGCCCTTAAGGATACACTATATAAAGGGTTTTTGAACTTATTTTAAAGGAGAGAAATTCTTAGCCGTACTAAGCGGAGAATTTAAAGATAGAATCTCTGGTTTTTAGGGTTTAGACTTAATTCTTTTTTAGATTTCATAATACTTTCATATATTTAGTTAATTTTCATTGGATTTTTGGTTTGTAATCAAGATTGAAGTTGAATTTCTCCAAGAAGATTGAGATTTTCTGCACTTTGATTGAGGTTTTTAATCTTAACTCTTTTATTTGAATTTTCTTTGGGTAATTTTTGTGTTAAGAAATTAAGCATGATTTCCATTGATTTCATTCTTAATTTATTGAGATTTAAACCAACCATTAGCTAAATTTCCATTGTCTAGAGATTGAAGTATGAAGTAGTCTATATATGAATAATAGTAATTGGATTATTTGATTGTGTTAAACTTTTGCTTGATTGAATTGGATTAACTATTGTAAACAAATTATTTGCGCACCAATTAGTTTAATTTAGGGTTTGGGTGATGGAGCGAGAGTGGAAATCTAAACCCATAACTATTTAATTGAGATTCTAAAATGAATTAGGAATATAAGTTTCAGTCTTAAATCCTTTGTTTGATGCATGTTTTCTTTAGTTTACTTCTATGAATGTGAAAGCTAGTAGAATAAGCTCTAATTGAATGATTGCATTGAATTTGGATCATTTGGCATAATCAACTTACTCAATTACCCAAATTCATAAATGATGGATTGTTAAGATCCTAGACTCATTCATATCATTGCATATCACATCATTTACTTTCTTGCTTTAAAATTAATTGTTTACTTTATTTTTAAAACTAAAATTCTTTTGCTTTTATTTGCACTTTCTGAAAACAAATCAATAAGTCGACACAAGTTCCGTAAGGGAATAAGACCTTGGTTTCTCATCCTATACTACGATAGTCCGTATACTTGCGATCGCTATTTATTAGTATATTTTGAGGTGAACAATATAGAGGGTGAAAGAGATTGATCAGTTATGACAATATCTGCATGTAATGGAATAAAAAAAAGAGTTAATTGAATCAAAAGTAAATGGCATATCAATATAAAAAATGATCAATGTTGGTAAAATAGAATATTCATAAAGAATAGAGATAAGGCCTTCTTGTTTGTATGGAAATATATTTTCATGAAATATAACAACCTTAAAGATATACACTTTGTGACTATGTACATCATATACCTTGTAAGCCTTTTGGCCATTAGCATATCTAATATAGATAATTGAAAGGCTCTCAACCTAAATTTGGTTTATGGGTTTGTGTATTAGTAACATAACATTAAAAGGGCTAATTAATAGAGGGGTATATTAATGATGGTAATAAGAACAACTTCACTTTAAAACTTCTAAGGTACTCCTAATTCATAAACCAAAGCCCTAGATACTTCCAAAAAGTGTTTATGTTTCCTCTCTACCACCCAATTCTGTTTGGGAGTGTAAAGACAAGTTTTCTGGTGTAAAGGCTCTTTTTTCAACAAACAATTCATCATACATAGAGTTTACAAACTTTGTTCCACTATCTGATCTCACTGCCTTAATCTGAGTCAAATTTTGTAAGAACTATGGTGAAAAATTGTTTAATGGTTGAAAAGGTTTGAGTTTTATCTTTTAGTACATAGGTCTATGTTACTTTAGAAAAATCATATAAAATTATAGATATGAAGTGTCCTTTATAAATAGATGGGACCTTATAAGGTCCTTCTAGGCTTGCTGCCAGTTTTCAGCCAGTCCATGATATTGTTATGGCTCATTTGGGACTCCTTCGAATGTAATTTTGGTTTCAGATCAGGCTACCATGTTTGTGGGTAAACCTAAACTCCATGGTAATATAAATTCAGGCTTTGATGATGCTATTGAGAATTTAGGGAGTTTTATTTTAGTTAAAGTCTCTGAAATTATTTTTGAAGAATGGGTTGGCGATTATAGATTTTTGTTAATTGGTAGATTGATTTTGCCAAAGGATGATTCCCCATATTAACATAATGATCTAAAATATAAATTATCTTCCTTATGGGGATTGAAAACACAATGGATGCTCGTATCTTTTGGGAATAGTTATTATCATTTTTTTTGCACTCAGTTGATTAGTAAAAATAGATTGGGAATAAAGGTTCCCTCAACCTTAAACCTCGCATTTTTATATTACAATCACGAGAATCTGGGTTTGATCCGAAAACTCAAAAAACTACCATGCCTCAAGTGTAGGTTTGGTTTTATAAACTTCCTTATGAATTTTGGCATGAAGAAATCGCTTTTTGAGTTAGCTAGAGGCATTAAGGTGCCATTGAGAATTGATACTAATTCTCTTGATGCATAATTTAGTCATTATGCTAAAGTAATGGTTAATTTAGATCTCTTGTGTAAGATCCATGACACCTTGTATGTTAGAACTAAGGGTAAATAACATTATATTGATGTTCATTTTGAAACATTACCTGCTTTCTACACTACTTGTTCTTCGATTGGGCATATGGCTGTTGAATGTAGGCATAATGGGAGGTCTAATGAGGGGCCTAAGTTGAAAGAGAGTATGCTTAAAAAGGCCAAAACTATTTTGAAACCATCAACCCACTGGACTTTAGGAACAGAGCAGCCCACTATTCCATTGTTAAATACTTTTCATGCTTTTGCTGCTATCAATACTAAGGGGAATCACATGCAAGATAATGAGAAATTCGATGATATAGTTTTTAAAAATGATATGCCAACACGCCTAGAGATTTGGGTATCCATCCCGATTCATCTACATTCCTAAATTGACAAAGGAATATGAGTGGCTTCTAAGTCTTCTTTTGAGGATTATGACATTCCATATCATAATACACTAGCTTTGACATGCTTCAATCTTGAAAATAAATTAGGGGTGGGCGTCGGTCAGGTCGGTTCGGTTCGGCCAAAAAAACAAAAGAACCGATCAAACCATTATATCAAAAAAATTTAACCAAACCAAACCATTTAAATTTAAAAACCAAAATTTTTTTAACCTTTTATTTGTTCGGATGATTGGTTAAACCGTTCGGGTATTTCGGTTATGGGCCTTATGGGCCAGACCTAAATAATTTGAGGCCCAAATAATTTATAAACATAAAAAATAAAATATTATAAATCATAATTTTTTTAACATATTGTATTGCTACTTTTTATTACTAAGAATATTAAATATTTAAAAAATATAAATTAAATACAAAATATAAAATTAAAAAAAAAAAATAATTGTAATCATCCAAAATGAATAATGACTTCAAAATATAACTAAATTTCTAAGTTCTAACTATAGATTACAAATTATAGGAACTTGACTACAATTTGAAATATGTAGTTAAAAGCAAAAAAATTGAATACTAAGTTACTAACTTAAGCTTCTAGACTGCAATATATCAAAAAATGATGCGTAAAGTAATCTATGCATTTATCAAAAGAAAATAAGTTAGTATTATAATAAGTAAAACAAAAAAAAATTAAAAATAATTTGTTTAATGCAAACAGTTGGGCTCAGATGCGATTATCTCAACATGAAGAATGCAATTAAATTGTTTTGGATGCATCATCACTGAATAAATCAATGGTACCCCACCATAAAATAATTAAATACATTAAAATAGAGTCAGAGGTAGAAGCCTCATCATTGCCCAATGCAAAAAAAAATGGTGGCTCAGAAAAAATATATAATTCAATCAAATATGCATTTCAAATCTATATGACTGTATCACTGAAACATAAAATATGTCAATGTTACCTGCCAATATAAGTTTGAAGAAATCTTATTCAAGATTTTGGTAGGTAGCTCTTCATCATTGCCCAAACACAAACATAAATATGTAATTTACATGCATTATGCAAAGATGCAACAAACAAAGCTTGGATGCAGTAAAAAAAAAACATAAGATGCAGCAAACAAAGCAAACTGCTTGTGTCATTACTAAACCATCTCAATGCCATTGCCAATAGAATCACAAACCAACCAGCAATATAGTTTATTAGATAACTTACTAATATCAAATAAGAAAGCAGAGTTGCATTCAGGTAATGACTGCATGTCATGCCATATATTTGCAGTTTGCAAAATAAGCAAGTATATATA
>CAOJBK011727591.1:0-11830 GCA_948294925.1 Codiaeum variegatum
ATGTATTGGTATATGGCATGTGGTGGCCATAACTAATGATATGTTGGGATAAGGGTTTAACCAAGAAATGATTCATTAACTTGGGTAGATAAGGAAGGAATCTTATGACTTTTAGTTGTTCTTGATTTTTCAATCTTTGGCCAGAGTGGATAAGGTTCACTTGAAAGAGTTTCTAGTAGAAATCGGGTTTATTGAGAACTAAAACCAGATAGAGGTCATATGATCTGGCATATAGAGTTTGACTATTCCATGACCCTCGCTAAGATCGGGAATCCGTAATGAAGGAATTTGAGTGCACGGTAATTATGATTGAGAGGTCCATGCAATGCCAAGGATATGATCACCGACATTCATTTCTAATTAGGAAGTCGAGATATGTTATACTAGCGTCACTCACGACTTATGGGACTAAGTGTGTAATTAGGTTAAAATGCTTGGTAGAAAGAAAAGAGTTTTCTTTATCCCATTGCTAATTAGAATATGAACCTAGTAAGTCACATACCATATAGCAATTCCCATTAGCTTGTATGAATCATATTAATGATTAATTAAAGAATATGAACCTAGTAAGTCACATACCATATAGTAATTCCCATTAGCTTGTATGAATCATATTAATGATTAATTAAAGAGTTTAATTAATTGTTAATGATGAGTGAATTGAACATGTAATTAAATTTACAAAGATACTAACATGTCTTGATGTTTAATTCACAAAAGAATAATTTCAATTATGTCTTAGTTTGTATAAGATACAAATGGGCATGACTAATTGAAATGGTTTTAGACAATCAAATAAAATAATTATGCTTAACATGAGATGTTAGCTTAATCCATATTAGATGTGGTTAATTAAGGTTTAAGGGTGATTCCTACTAACTAAATTCCTAATCTATTTGATTAGTTGACTAGTCAAATGGTCAACTAAGTTAAATAGACAAGGTTCCCAATCTTCTCCTTATTTTAAGGAAAAGGTTTGGGGTGTATAAAGTATGTTGGTATCATCATTTTGCCTAAGCTAAGCTCACTCTATACATTTGGAAAAGATGAACAACTATTCATCTTCTTCAACCTTAAGCTAGAGAGAGAAACTCTTTAAGAGTTAGAGAGGAAAGCTTAAAATTCACACAAAATTGAGAGAGAAAGTTTGTTTTGAAGAAGAGTTCTTCAAACATAAACTCTTCTTCAATTAATCTTTGAGAAAGGAGTGTGAATAAGCTTGGAATTCCAAAGCCAATCCTCAAGTATCAAGTTCTCAAGTAAAGGTACAATAATCAAACATTTGGGTAACTAAAGAGATACGATTCAAGCTTCTTAAAGAGAATTAGAGAACAAGCTTTTAGGAAAAGCTAGGTATGTTTCAAGCTAGATGCTTCACACTTGAGGAGCTTAACGAAGGAAAACAAGAGGTATTTTTACTTCAAACCTTTCTTTATTTAACTTTTATTTTGTACACAAATTAGTAGTAATATACTTGGTTGAAGTTATGGGTCGAAACCTTAGTTTAGACATTTATCAAAGAGTTTGATAAATGACTGAACCATCTATGTTAAATGAGTTTTAACATAGAACTTGATTTCTAAAGAGTTTGAAAATTTCTAAGTGTTTTGACAAAATGTTTAAGCTGTCAAACCCTAGGTTATAGCAATGTTTCAAAGTGTTTGAATAATTGCCTAGCCTAATTTTTGTTAAAAATGTTTTAACAATGTTATGTTTGTGAAAAAGTTTTGAAAATTAGAATTTGAATCTTTCCTGGATTTGTTTTCTCCTCTTTTTTGCTTCCACTGCGCGACTCTGTAACGTTTCCTTCAGATAAGCAACAACAGCCTTTCCTTTAGCAGTGACAGTAGCCTTTTGCTTTAAAGGACTAGTAACACCTTTTCCTTTAGGTTATTGGGCAGACCTAGCTTTGAGGGAGCCATGGCTGTCAAGCTAAGAAAATATTCAAAGAAGAGAGTTAAAAAGAAAGAGGTAAAGAATAGAAAGCCTTAAGAAATGCAGAGAATCACAAAAAATTAGGGAAGAAGAAGATTGCAAAAGTGTTATAATGATGCCTTAAAAAAGGGTTTTATAGGCCCCAAATTTTAGACAAGTAAAGAGACATGACCTCCATATGGCTAGGAGTAACTGCCCCAAGAATCATTATGACGCATTAATACACCCAACAAGTGTAGCATGTGTCACAACCCTATTAACTTGGGAGTAAATGCACTGCTCTAGGCAAATGTAACAGTCCCTTTGAAAATGGCAGAGAAGACACAATAGTCAGAGAAGGAATAGCATTTGGGAGAAACATAAAGTCCTAAAATTAACATCTAAGTTATGAAGTTAGCCCATCCCGACTCTAAATAGAAATGATCAAAGACTCTGTCTGCAAAATAACCAAGATTGAATCCTTGATCATTGATGATCTCTTTAACTCATTAGGTTTACTTCAACGATACTTCTTAAGTATGACTAATCTCAAGTATGGCAAAGCAAAGGAGGCCAGTGGTATGGGTCTTATATAGCCTTAACGGTTTAATCTCAACTGAACTAGCTAGGGTATTAAGGTACCCTTCAGAGCTTGAAGGACCATTTGGAGAACCAAACCTCAAAGGTAGTTCACCTACCTCTAGAGAGCCCACCTCACCTTCGTCTTCCACCTATGCTGGATGTACATAAGCGTTGTCCCATCTTAGAACTCATAGGGCCTATCCCTTTGTGACACTTGTCCATCTTCACAGTACTCCCTCAATCTAAAAATTAGGGGTTCCTCCTACTGTTCAGTGGTAATCTCATAGTGAATCTCTCACTCTAAAATTAAAAATTTTTTTCTCTCAATTAACTTGAGCTTCAGAGGATATCATTGGGTATCCCGTCCATCACTCTGACTGTATTTTTTAATGTAGGCCATACTCATTCTCATCCAGGAAAATAGTAACTTCATCCTAGAGGAACCAACACCTTTATCACTTGGAATTCTAGAAACCCACCTAAAAGCAATGTGGAAGTTGTGAAATCTCAACGCAAGTCTAATAATAGAAAGTAAAAGACTTTCAAGCGTGTAAACTCAAAGCCATACAAATGGATGAATCATGAGCCAAAAAGGGAACCAATAAAGGGGGCGAGTGTCTTCTTCCAGATTCAACCTAACCCCTAGAACAAAAGATAAGAATTGACTAAGACTCAGAAAAGAAGGTTACAAAGGAAACAACATATTGCTAGGTTTAAACAAGCAACAAAGCACGATCCTCATAAGAAAGAAGAATTAATGGCAAGGTAAGAGAAGGCTTAGTAAAAGGAAGAGCAATGCTGGGAATCCAAGGAAAGAAAGAAAGCTAAAGAACGAGAGTAATGGCTTGTCGGGAATAAAGGGTTGTATGAAAGGGCCAAATAAAATATTGTTATCAGGGATGAAAGGCTTATCCGAGAAGCTGATGACCGAATTCAAAAAGATGAAAAGAAGGTGATGGATCTCAACAGGAGATTATGGGTTCGCTGTAGTGGCAAGGTTAAAGAGAAGGAGAAGGCCCTAGTAAACATAAATAGGGTGAAACATGAGGTTTGGCTAAAAAGGAAAAACTCTAAAGAAGTAGAGAGCTCTCAACCATCTACATGAGCTACAAGTATCAAGATGGTGGCAGTAGCATTAATTCCTATGGCAGAGGATCCCATGATCACACTTCTCCCTGATGAATTTCAAGCCAGACCAGGATAATATACTACCTTAGAAGGAGATATACTAGAGGTTGATCTTAATGATAATGGTGAATTTATCCCTCCCTAGATAACAATTATGCATCTATGATGGAACCTAACCAATCATAATTTGCCATTATATAACAAAAGGGAGGCTAATGGCATATTGACCAATAGAATTCTGGTGGATAATAGAGCATGGGCCAATATCCTACCTCTTAAAACATTGAAGAAGTGGGGACTTACAATTGATGATCTAGAGAGGGCTGAGCTTTCTCTGCACGACTTTGTAGGGGGTGAGACACTACCTAAAGGATTTATTAAAAATTAAAAATTGGTAGAGAAACTCGGTCAACATGGTGCTATGTTGTAAATGCACAAGTCAATTATAACTTGGTTCTAGGACAAGATTGGATTCACAATAATTTGTGCCTCCCATCCAGTCTGCATCAGATGCTTATTATTTTTAGAGAGGAATATATGAAAATTATAAATGTTAATCCTAATCCTTTTGGGTAGGAAGTTCACATGACTGATGTAGCTTATTATCCTCCAAATATGATGGCTTTATCCCTTTTGAAGCTTGAGAGGAGTTTGGAAAGAAAGATGACTTGGCCAAGGAAATGTCACAACCTATTTCTGTAGGGCTAAATAATGGCTGAAAATATCAGTAATTAATGATGGATAGTACAAAATTTTCAAAAAAGTAGAAGGAGGTCATTAATAAGCTCCAAGGCTTGTTTTGAGAGCACATATGTTCAACAAAATGTATTTATGAAAATGATGAACAAGGTCCCTCGAGGTTTATAGAACTCAAAGATATCACAGTAGCTGGCCAGAAGTTGGAAGATGAGTCAACTGAAGTATAAGATCATTTGAAAGAAATTAACCTCAGAATTGAGGCTGACCCACAGTTGATATCCATTAGTGCACGATTAAGCCTAGAATTTGAAAATAAGCTAGTTGAGTTACTCTTTGAGTACAAGGATTGTTTCACTTGAAACTATGAGGAAATGCCAAGGATGGACCGAGCACTTGTTGAATATAGATCGCTTATAAAGCAAAGGTATAAACCTTTTAAACAACCAATGAGAAAAATGTCAGTCGAGGTTAAAGGGTTAATCAAATAGGTGATTGAATAGTCACTAGGGGAAGGATTCATAAGACCAATTGTATATGTGGAGTGGTTATCCAATATTGTCCCAGTGATTTAAAAAAAATGGAAAATTAAGGATTTGTGTTGATTTAAGGAATCTAAATACAACTACACTAAAAGATGAATACCTTATGCCCATTGTTGATATATTAATTGATTCAACAGCTAGTAATGCAAGTCTAAGTTTCATAGATAAGCATTTTGGTTATAACCAAATCAAAATAGCAGAGGATGATGTGCATAAAATTGCATTCAGATGACCAGGGCTGATTGGAGCTTATGGGTGGGTCATCATGCTATTCAGCCTGAAGAATTCTAAAGCCACCTATCAAAGGGCAATGAATGTAATTTTTCATAACTTCCTTCAAAAATTTATAGAGGTATACATTGATGATTTAAAGGTAAAGTTGCAATAAGAAGAACAACACTTATCTGATTTGAAGCTTGCTTTTGAAAGGATGAGGGAGTACATGCTAAAAATGAACCCTTTAAAGTGTACATTTGAACTATAGCCAAAAATTTCTTAGGGTTCATGGTGCATCATTGAGGATCATAGGTTGAAAAAAACAAGGATAGATCCATAATTGAAGTAGTTGCACCTACAACTAAGAAGGATCTTTAAAGACTCATTGTCCAAATTAATTTCCTAAGAAGATTCATTGTAAACATAGTAGGAAAACTTTAACCTTGGAGGCCACTTGTGAAAGCCAATAATTCTGAAGGATTCCTATGGATTAATGAAAATCAGAAGGTTTTTGATGAACTAAATCAATACTTGACAAAGCCTTCTGTGATGACTCCCCAAAAGTCATGAGAACCATTAATCTTATATATCTCAACCTTTTATGACACTATTAGGAGTATTCTGGCACATAATGAAATGGGATTTGAAAAAGCCATCTATTACTTAAGGAAAACACTAATCAAGACAGAAGGGAGGTATTTTCCAGTAGAGAACTTAGGGTTGGAATTATACTTTTCTTGTATAAAGCTGTGGTATTACATGCTCTTTGTAGTGGTGATAGTGATAAGTTATACCGATATAATAAAATATATGTTCTCTCAACCATATCTCATAAATCGTATTGGAAAATGGGATATGGCCTTATCAGAGTTTCACCTCCAATATATGCCTCAAAAAGCCATTAAAGGACAAGTATTGGCCAATTTTTTAGCTCACTTCCTAACTAAAAAGTCATATGAAGAAGTCAATCATATAGAAACAACCTCCTATTGGGAGCTTTGGTTTGATGGGTCGAAGACAACAACTTCAACAGGAGCAGGGGTGGTCCTCACATCACCGAATCTTATTATAACCAAGATGGGATTTGTTCTAGGCTTTCCTTGTACAAATAATCAAGTTGAGTATGAAGCTCTTGTCATCGGCCTAGAAATACTAGCCAAACTAGGGGAAAGATCAGTGGACATATAGGATGATTCATTGTTAGTAGTAAATCAACTAATAAGTTTGAAGCCTAAGTTTTAATAAGTCATTACATCTGATGGAAAGCTTTGAACACATCACCATAAAATAGAGGACTAGAGTCACTAATGAAGAAGCAAAGCTTACACACAGAGGTCATTTGGGTACCTTCAATGATTTGGAGAAATCTCACTCCAATATAGGCTAATTTCGATTTTATGCTCTAAAGGAATCAACCCATTGGATGAGTAGGTGCAGAAACACCATGGAGTATTTATCATTGATCTATCACATGATTAGGGGTAGCTTATAATTCAATAATTATAGAATCCTTCATATGAACACGATCACAAGATAAAAATCTTAGCCTCAAATTTTTAGGAAGAGGAAGGAGTACTCTATAGGAGAAGAAAGGATCAACTTCTATTATGACTTGATCCTAAAGAAGCAATGTTAGTTATGGTCGAGGTATATGAGGGAGTAGTTGGTGCACATCAATCTGGAAAATTTATGAGGCAATTACTAAAGCAACATGGGTATTAGTGGTCGAAGATGGAAAAAGATTGCATAAACTATACCAAAGGGTGTGAAGCCTGCTGAAGCACGGTCCTATACAACTTGTACTTACTAAGGAAATGCACTGCATCATCAAACCATTGTCATTTAGAGGATGGGCGATGTATGTCATTAGGAAAATCTATTCACCATCTTCCAAAAAGCACAACTTCAGTTTGATGGCCATAGATTATTTCTCCAAATGGGGGGAAACAGTACCTTTGAAAAATGTAAATCAATAATCGATCATCACATTTATCAAAGATCATATCCTTTGGATAACTAGTCTACTTTAAACTATAATGATTGATTAATGCACCATGTTTACTAGGGAGGAGGTCAAGGAATTCTATAGTGAATATGGGATAAAGATTCTACATTCCACCCTATACTATACCGAGTGCAATGGTCAAACCAATGTGATAAACAAATTGATCAAGGGGATAATTCAAAAAATGGTGGACCAAAATTGGAGGGAATGGCACAAAGTCTTGGGAGAAATTCTATGGTCATTAAGGACAACCTTATGAACTACTACTAGGGAAACTCCTTACAAGCTAGTGTATGGACACACTGCTATGATACTGACATGTTAAGTCTATAAGAAGGAATTTTCAAGACAAATTGACCCTAAAAGAATATAATCTAGCTACATGTCATAAACTAGACGAGCTAGATTCCAATCGAATTATTGCCCTGGACAAAATGCAAGCTTAGAGAAAAAGGGTTGAGAGGGCTTATAATAAGAAAGTTCAATCAAAAGCTTTTAAAGTTGGGGATCTGGTTTGGAAGGCTATCCTCCCCATAGGGGAAAAGAAACCTGAGTTAGAAAAGTGGTCACCTAATTAGAAAGGCCAATTCAAAGTTAAAGAAATTAAAGAGAATGGTGTCTATAGGCTATCTAACAAGGATGGAGAACTACATGATTGGTCCATCAATAAAAAGTATTTAAATATATATGATCCCTCGCTATGGGATCAAGTGGACCATCCACAATTCAATAAAGATAGGGAAAAGCTAAATAAATAGAGTTGATCACGACATAGTCTTGTATCAGATGAATCTTGTTGTAAGGCCAATTTATGGCTTTTTGAATGATAGTTTCTCCATTTTTATCAAGCTTATAAGATTATATGTTTTGATCACAGTCGTGTATGATGGATCATCTTGTTTTATACTGATTCACTACTTTAAATTATTGAATCTACCAAATGATAATTCTTGAGTTGTTTTAAGCTGATCCACGACTTTAAATGATAATTTTTTTTCCATATCTTTGCTTATGTTTTTATATAATTAGTGGTTAATAATAACTTTGAAATTCATGAAATGAAGTATATTTGATAAGAAAAGTTAATTGCATTGATAATTCAAAATTTACAAAATTGGTCCCACTAACCAAGCCGAGTGAATGACCTTTACATAAGAAATATAAGAACAAAATACAATAAGCTATGGTTGGGAATCCAAGAGCTTGGCTAAATCATCAAGCTCTAAATAGAAGTAAGAGGTCTACTTCTTAGCAGTAGGAAACTCCTCTAACTTCAAGTTGACCCAACTCTTTTCAATACTAGTACTTTACTTAGTATACATCTCCTCTACTAACTTTTAGCCTAGGCCATACTTGATGAGTTCTTCTTATCAACATAAGCTTTCTAGTTCTTCAATTTATAAATCTTTATCTCAAGGTGATGAATCTCACCAACAAGGTTAGAACTTTGAATAGAAAGCTTCTTGCCTGAAGAAGCAACATCTCTAACTTGGTTCTTCAAGGATGACAAATCCTTGTCTAATTGTGTCAAGTCTACTGAAGCTCGAGCATGGGATGACTCAATTTTCTGAGCCTCCTCAGCCTTGGAGATTAATTCATAGAAATTTTTAGCAAGGTCATCAATACAAACTTTGAGCCCTAAGCTCACATCATGCTTCAAGGTATGAGAAGTATGATACTAAAGGGATTCACCAGTAGACTTGACTATATCTGGGTAACAAAATGAACTTCATCCTTATAGCTTTAATGACCGATAAATGGACAAGTTATTGCTTCACTAGATTCTCCTTAATAAAAGTATGAGCAACTTCTTCTTTAGCCTATTCTATAATATGATATGGAACTGACCCCTTATATTTATCTCTTAGCATGGTGAGCATAGAACTCCAGAAGTTCAAAAAAAAAAGATAGTTAAGATTGGGCAAGATAAAAAAGGATTGCATAAAAAGGAACTTGTAAATACCTGAGGGTCCTCTATTACAACATCCAAAGATTGAGTTGGATGAGAAGCACAAGTATGAACATAAGGGGTAAGGTAATATCTTATTGACTTCTTACTTTTAAGAGTTTCTGAGCTTGTTTTATTATGTTTAGAGCATTTAGAGTGGGAATGAGGCCCCAAAGACTCAGACTTTGAAGAAGACTTACAACTCGAATGTTTTGACCGTTTAGAGTGAGGAGATTGGTTACACTTCTTCTAATGATTGACTGGAGAGGGATTATGATGTTAGCAGTGTATTCCCTAGAGCTTACACTCAACATGTGAATGTAAACGAAAACCTAACTGGCTTTAGTATATATGTTCTTTAAATGAAAACATTCCTTATTTCGAACATATATATGTCCTTTAAGTATTCTATAGGGAATATATTCTCAAAGAGTTTGAGAATATAAGTGACAAATTTCCCTTTATTAGATACTTTAAAGGTTGTTCATGGTCATAGGATTATTGGTAGGGACGCCATTAATCCAGGAGACCATCACCTCTGTTGTCATCCATGATAAGCATGAGATACTTATTAGTATGGAGGTAATGAGTCTAATGCTATAGACATGTAATGTCGTAACAACGTATAAGCATACTTATGGAATGAGTAAGTTGAAAAATTACATTAGATGATGGATACATGGGTCATTACTAACTAGTCAATATCATATCATCAAGAGCATAATTGTGCATATAATCCTTAGACTTTAGGTGACATGTTATCTGGCATATTGATGGTTATGGTTTGTTACTAATTATATACCGATGTTAGTTATGTATTGGTATATGGCATGTGGTTTCCATAATCAATGATATGTTGGGATAAGTGTCCAATAAAGAAAGGATTCATTAACTAGGGTAACCAAGGAAGGAATCCTATGGCTTTTGATTGTTCTTGATATGCAAATCTCTGGCCAGAGTGGATAAGGTTCACTAGAAAGAGTTTCTAGTAAGAACCAAGTTTATCAAGAACTCATACCGGATAGAGTTTATGTGATCTAGTATATAGGATTTGACTATTCCATGTCCCTAGCAAAGATCGAGAATCCGTAATGAAGGGATTCGAGTGGACGATAATTATGATCGAGAGGTCCATGTAATGTCAAGGATATGATCACCAACATTCATTTCTGATTAGGTAGTCGTGATATGTTATGCTAGACGTCACTCATGACATATAAGACTAAGTGTGTAATTAGGTCAACACACTCGGTAGGAAGAAAAGAGTTTTCTTTATCCCATTGCTAATTAAAACATGAACCTAGTAAGTCACATACCATATAGCAATTCCAATTAGCTTGTATGAATCATATTAATGATTAATTAAAGAGTTTAATTAATTGTTAATGATGATTGAATTGAACATGTAATTAAATTTACAAAGATGGTAGCATGTTTTGATGTTTAATTCACAAAAGGATAATTTCAATTATGTCTTAGTTTGTATGAGATACAAATGGGTATGACTAATTGAAATGGTTTTGGACAAACAAATAAAATAATTAAGCTTAACATGAAATGTTTGTTTAATCCACATTAGATGTGGTTAATTAAGGTTTAAAGATGATTCCTATTAATTATATGCTTAATATAGTTGACTAATTGACTAGTCAAATAGTCAAATATCAACTAGAATAAGCAACCATCTTTCACAACATGTTTCTTTAATTTAAGAAAAAGTTGTTGGAGAAGTATGACATAAATATGTAGTGTGTGTGTCATCTTTTTGCCTAACTCACTAACACTCAACACATAAAGAAAGATGATGAACTATTCATCATCTTCTTCATTGAGTTAGAGAGAGAAACTCTATAAGAGTTAGAGAGAGAAAACTTGAAATTCACACTAAATTGAGAGGGTAAGTTTGTTTTGAAGAATAGTTCTTTAAATACAAACTCATCTTCAATTAACCTTTGAGAAAAGAGTGTGGAGAAGTTTTCAAGTCCAAAGCCAATTCCCAAGTCTCAAGTTCTCAAGTAAAGGAGCAAGGATCAAACATTTGGGTAACCAAAGAGAAAAGATTGAAGCTTCTTGAAGAGAATTGGAGAACAATCTTTTTGGAAAAGCTAGGTATGTTTCAAGCTAAAAATTTCACACTTGAGGAGCTTAACGAAGGAGGGTGAGAGGTATTTTTACTTCAAACTTTTCTTTGTTGAACATGTGTTTCACACACAAATTGATTATAAAATCCTTGGTTGACATTATGGGTCAAAACCTTAGTTTAGACATTTATCAAAGAGTTTTAACATAGAACTATTTTAAACCATCTATTTTAAATGACTAAACCATCTATTTTAAAAGAGTTTTAACATAGAACTTGGTTTTCAAAGAGTTTGAAAATTTCAAAGTGTTTTGTTAAAAGTGATTTGACAAAATGGTTAAGTTATCAAACCCTAGGTTATGGAAATATTTCAAAGTGGTTGAATAATTGCCTAACCTAATTTTCTTAAAATTGTTTCAACAAAGTTATGTTTTTGAAAACCAGAATTTGAATCTTTCCCGGATTCATTTTTTCCTTATTTTTTGTTTCCGTTGCTCAACTTCATAATTTTTCCTTCACATACTGGAATTCAATTAGTTGGGTGCTCCTCACTGCATCTTTTTAAGAATCTCTCACCTTGGAAGAGCTCCCTTTAGAGGCCTAGCCATGACCTTAGGGGAAGGGGGGGGGGGGGGGGTTGGGGGTTTGGTTTTTTTGGACCGCAAAAATGTAGAAAGGGGTAATTAAAGGGTTAAAACAAAGATAGATTATTGAAA
>CAOJBK011728095.1:0-19690 GCA_948294925.1 Codiaeum variegatum
TCATTGCACACTTAGTCCTATAAGTCGTGAGTGACGTCTAGCATAACATATCACGACTACCTAATTAGAAATGAATGTCGATGATTATATCCTTAACATTGCATGGACCTCTCGATCAAAATTACCGTGCACTTGAATCCCTTCATTACGGACTCCCGATCTTAGCTAAGGTCATGGAATAGTCAAACCCTATATACCATATCATATGACCTCTATCTACTGTGAGTTCTCAATAAATCGATTTCACTAGAAACTCATTCTAGAGAACCTTATCCACCCTAGCTAAGGATTTGCATATGAAGAATAACTAGAAGTTATAGGATTCCTTCCTTCATTACCCAAGTTAATGAATAATTTCTTAATTGAACACTTATACCAATATATCACTAATTATGATGACCAAATGCCATATACCAATACATGATAAGCATTAGTATGTAAGTAGTAACAAACCATAGCCACCAATATGCCAGATAACATGTCACCTTAAGTTTAAGGATTATATGCATAATCATGATCAAGATGATGCGGTATTGACTAGTTGGTAACGACCCATATATCCATCATCTAACGTCACTGTTCAACTTACTCATCCAATGAGTATGCTCACATGTTTAAGAGCAAGAAGAAGTTGGTTTGTAATCAACACTACTAACTACCTCTGTACCAATAAGTATCTCATACTTATCATGGATGACAATAGAGGTGATGGTCTTTCGGATTAATGGCATCCCTACCAATAATCCTAAAGTATCTGATAAAGGGCAATATGTCACCCGTATTCTCGAACTCTTTAAGAATAGATTCCCTTATAAAATACTTAAGAGACATATATATGTTTCATACAAGGAATAATTTCATTTAAAGAACACATATAATAAAGCTAGTTAGGTATTCATTTACATTCACATGCTGAGTATAAGCTTTAAGGCATACACTACTAACAATCTCCCACTTGCATTAGAGCTAATCTAGATCCAAACAATTCAGTGTCTAAAACTCATCTTTTGAAGATGAAAGTCTAACTATTGGTTGACTTATAGCTTTAGTCAATGGATCTATTGTGTTACTAGCTAACACTATGTTTTTCTTTGTATGTCCCAATGATCTTGTCTAATTGCATGCTTTTGCCTTTCTCTGTGTTTGAGTTTCCAGTGAGACATAGGTTCCTTTGCCTAAGCAATGGCTTCATTCCTTCTCCAGTGAAGAGAAACTGGTGATTGAATGGAAGGAACCATACTCAGTTTTGTTACAAACTTAAATCCAAACACCATTCATTTGCAGCATCTTATGTAGCAAAATACTCTACATCTGTAAAAGAGTTTATAGTAATTTATTGCTTGAAATTCTTCCAGAAAACTGCTCCTCTATTATAGGTAAGTACAAATCCAAAATAAACTCTTTATCATCCACATCTATGAATACATCTATCCTCAAATTATTTTCACCATCTAGTTAAGACTAAATCCTTAGTGCTTTTTCAAGTACCAAAGGATAACTTTAACAATATTCCAATGATCTCATCTTGGATTGAATATATGTATGTAAGCCATACTAACAATACAAGTATTCCTTCCTAGAAACTGGTATGTTGAATGCTTCAACACCCTTCCAAGTGTTAACTTTGGGAGATATATATTATTCTCTTTTAATCTATCTCACATATTTGAATTCCAAAATATAGGTAATTTCTCCTTAGTCTTATGGAGAACATATTAGGATAAACAAGCTTTCACATTTAATGA
The DNA here is from genome assembly GCA_948294925.1 of Codiaeum variegatum. Lineage (NCBI taxonomy): Eukaryota > Viridiplantae > Streptophyta > Magnoliopsida > Malpighiales > Euphorbiaceae > Codiaeum > Codiaeum variegatum. Next base: position 1,746 of record CAOJBK011728095.1, read on the forward strand.
GAATGCTAATGTTTTATCAATTAATAAATTTCATCCACATTTAGTACAAGTATAGTGATTTCCCACTAATTCTGTTGCATAATAAAGTGAACTCCCACTAACATTGTTGCACAGTAAAGTGAGTTATCACTAACACTATTGCATATTCAAGTGAATTATCACTAACACTATTGCATAGTAAATGAACTCCCACTAACCTTCTTATACATTTAGATTCATCCATATTCCTAATGAAATCAAACTATTTGATTCCCTCATAAAAAATAATGAATCTAGTTCTTCAAAGTTTGCTTAAGACCATGAATGGATCTCTTAAGCTTACACACTTTGGAATTTTCTTTAAGTTCTAAACCTTTAGATGATTCCACGAAAATGTTTTCTTAATGTTTCCATCAAGAATAGTAATATTGACATCTCATGTCACATCTCATAATCATAGTGTGCTATAGTTGCTATTGAAGTTATAATGGATCTAAGCATAACTTCTAAAAATAGGTTACCTGATGGAAAACCCTTTTTCCATAGTAAAACATTTTTATTATAAGCTTTGCTTTGAACATTACCATATGTCCATCTATGCCAATCTATCACTTGACATTCCATTTATCCTATAGGAGTCACTCCTCAGGTGGATTTACAAGTTCATAGAATTGTTTTGCATACACAGAATACATTTTCACGTTTCCATCTACTCCAATCTCTCACTTAAAATTCCTTTTATCTTGTGGGAATCACCTCTTAGATAGATTTACAAGTTTATAGACTTTGTTTGTATACTTAAAATCCATTTAAATTCCATAGCTTTTACCATTTTGAAGAATTTATATCTCATATAGTTTCCTCAATTCCACTAGGATCAACTCTTGATTAACTTCCTCATGAATGAACAACTCATGTACATTCACATGAAGAAACTTGTATCTCTCTGAAAGGTGAGATACACTACTAATCCTTCAAGGTTCTTTTGCGTGGATACATTATCAACTAAAAAATTATTCATGGGGTTGATCAATTTGTTTGACCATTTTTTTGGATCCCTTTGGATGACATCTCATCCTATATTATCTTCCTACTTGTGCTGTTTTCTTGAAGAAACTCTATTTTAAGAAAAAGATATCATGGTTAGAACACTTGTTTGCCTCTGGAAGATAATCACAAAATCCTAAACCACCTTTAGGATATTCAACAAACCTTTCTTTAATAGATTTCTCATCCAAGTGTCTTATTTCTTAGCTTTTTAATGTGAGTTAAACACCCCAAATCTTAACAGACTTAAAAGTTGTTGTTGTACCATATCTCATCTGGATTTATAGAAATAGATTAGGATGAAATTCTATTAAGGGTGCAGGTAGCTTCCTCATTTGTTAATCTCAATAAATAAATTTTCAAACATTTATAGTTCATTATTTAATGTTCCTTATCTCATAGGTACGATCTCTTTTCAGACATACCATTTTGTTATGACATTTCAAAAAGAGATTTTTAATATTATGTCATTTAACTTTAAGAAGTTTCTAAACGCCATTCTAATAGATTTACTCTCTTGATGTAATCGATGGTTTTAATACCTTTTAACATTTATTTTTCAACTTCATTCATGAATCATTTAAACTCTTCAAAAAACTTATTTCATCAAATAAACATACTCTAATTTTAAAGATCATCTGTAAATGAGATGAAACATAGATACCCTCCTTAATCGATTTCTCTAAAAAGATCACATACATCTCATATATGAATTAAAAAATTCATTTATCTCTTCCACTTTGTCTAAGAAAGGGTGATCTAGTCACTTTTTCCTTTGATGCAAGATTCATAAGTCAGAGTAGGTTCACTTCATTTTGTCTAGGATCCCCATGTTCTGCAACCTTAGAATCTTTATCTTTGGCTAAATAACCTAATCTAAGAGGCTAAATTAATTTTTGAATTAGGATTAGGTTTTAACCATCGCATTAATATTACTTAAGTTTGGAGATATTTTGTTGTTCCATTATCTCATAATAGAAAACTTTAAATATTACCCATGCCAATAACTTTATTGCAATAATAGAGAAATATTTCTTAAAATCTGAGTTTAGAACTCATACTAGTTTCATAAAAATGTTTTAATGACATTAGGTGCATACAAAATGTTTTCCAACAAAAATGATATCTCATATCAATAGGGTTTAATCCAATAGCCTTGACACAACACTTGTTCCATTAATTGGATTATCCTCCTTTTTCTCCAAACTCTTATTGTTTTCTTCTTCCTTCACAATATTTATGCAATAATAAATGAACTAAATGGAATATAAGAAGTAAAGCAATTGAAAATTGTACTCTTTTTAAGTTGCATTAATATCTTGCTCTTGCTATTGTCCTTAAAGTATTTTAAATACCTTTAACAACGTACTTCTAATATCTAAAAATAATGGAAATAATGTCCTTTTTGTTAAGTGAGAGGGTTCCTATGTGGATTTCTTCATCCATATTTATCACATAAGTTACGACAAATCATAGGTTCCTAACCAATCCACATAGTTTGGTCCCATGAATTTTTTTTCATTTATTATGCTTATTTAATGGACGAGATTCATTCATGTCATCAGACTAATCATAGAAAATAATAAGATTGTTTTATTTATGTTAAATGTAAATCTACTATTTGATTTGGTTTTTAAACAAAATAGTACTCTCACTAACTTGGCGAATCCTACGCTTCCAAATAAGAAATAAAGATTCTATTGGGGTAAATCTCTAGTGGGTCGATTGAAATCTTACAAGTGAACAACAATTGTTCATCAATTCTTACAAGCTACACATTGTCTTTCTAAGGATTGATTCTTACAAGTGAACAACTCTTGTTCATCACATCTCATGTGAGATTCAATCTATTTGGCACCTAATGCTTCCAACCTCAAGTACACATTGTCGTTCTTAGCCTTTCACATTAGTTAAGTTAATCCCATTATACCAATAAGTATAATGATTTGAACATTGTATGGCTCATGTACACATTGTCGTTCTGGACATAGAATGTATCCTATACTTGCAACATCTCATGCTATATAATGACTTCAAGGAAATTTCTTTCCAATAATCATCGCACCAATGGAGAGCCATGACTTAATATTTAAATTTGGAAGATTTTTTGGCCTTATTATTTTAGGTCTGACTTTGTACATTATCCATTTTACATACATCTCATGCATAATATAAATATCTCATATACATATCAATAAAATGGATAATAATTAACATAAGCATGATCATGGACTTAAGGCCTCAATTTCCAGCCATAAGGAATGAGTATGGGTTGTAGGTTATCAAATTACAAGCATTCAAATATTACAACTAATCTTCATGCTCCCTCTAAGCATATTCTTGGGTTGAACCTTCTTTCTCTCTTACATATTCTTATCTCATGTGTACACAAGTACCCTTGGCATACTAAGGAAATATTATAAATAAAAGATACATCGTAGGCTCAATGAACTAGTAATTAACTCTTAATTACAAACCTTTTATATAATAAAGTTCATTTGTTAAGTTAAAAGTCCATGGTCATCCATTCCTTCAAATACAAACACATAACAATAATATATAACTCTTATACATTAGGTATATGTTTGTGTACTTCAACCTTTTTGAACTCTTCTAAACTTTTTGAATATCTCATAATCATTCCTTTGAAGTCTAAATATTCTTATTAAAGACATAGGACAATGGCCGAATAGCATCCCAAACTCTTTAAGATAAGTAACTTAGGATTAAAAAGATTGAACTTAAAATCCCAAATCACTATGACATCACAAACAACCATCATATGGCGTAAACAAAAGCTGTGAAGTGCTATTGTCAAAATCCAGTATCTCATGTACCAGTCATGGGCATCCATCACGAGTGTGAAGGGAACTCGTGACCAAAAAAATAAAACCTTATGTTCGAGTCACGAGCGTGAACTACAAAAAATAAAACCTTATGTTTGAGTCACGGGTGTGAACCAAAGCCGTGATTGAACATGCCAAGGTCGTGACTGAATATGCTAGGACACAGAACCATCTATTCAAGTCACGGGTATTGGTTACAGGAGTGATCTAAAGCCATGCCTAAACAAAATGCCTTACTACTAAAATATATAACCAAATGTTCAAGTCATGGGCAATAGTCATGAGCATGAGCCAAGTCCATGACTGAACAAAAAAACTTAAAATCAAGATAATACCATATCCTTGCTTTATGAGAAGTGGTCATGGCAGTGAACAAAGCCCGTGACAGCAAAATCCTACATGTTTTGACAGTTTTGCCTCTAACAAACACATGAACATAACCATGGTTTTGCACAAAAATTTGGTGGCTCCGATACCACTTGAAGGAAACTTTACGGAGTCACGCAGCGGAAGCAAAAAAATTTGAACCGCGAAAGATTTGATTTTTGGTTTTTAAAACTTTTTCAAAAAACTTAGTTTTGTTAACACTCTTTTAACAAAAGTAGGTTAGGCAATTTTCAAACTCTTTGAAATATTTCCCTAACCTAGGATTTAGTTCTTCAACATTTTTATCAAAACTCTTTTAACAAAAGATTAGAAAATTTTTCAAACTCTTTGAAAATTTGGTTCTATGTTAAAACTCTTTTAACATAAAGTGTTTAGTTATTTACCAAACTCCTTGATAAATGTCTAAAACTAGGTTGGACCTATACTTCAACTAAGGATATAATTACCAATTTATGTGTAAAACACAAATGGAATAAAGAGTGGTTAGAAGTATGAAATACCTCTCACCCTTCTTTGTTAAGCTCCCCAAGTGTGAAGCCTTTAGCTTGAAACACACTTAACTTTTCCCAAAAGCTTATTCTCCAATTCTCTTCAAGAAGCTTGAGTCATCTCTCTTTAGTTACCCAAACTTTTGATCCTTGCTCCTTTACATGAGAACTTGAGACTTGAGGATTGATTTTGGACTTTCAAGCTTCTCCACATGCCTTTCTCAAAGGATAATAGAAGAAGAGTTTGTACTTGAAGAACTCTTCTTCAAAACAAACTTTCTCTCTCTATTTAGTATGAATTTTAAGCTTTCTCTCTCTAACTCTAAGATAATTTCTCTCTCTAATCTAAGGAAGAAGATGATGAATAGTTCTTCATATATCTTTAATGTTTTGAGTGTATGTTAGGGAAAAAGATGACACCAACCTTTTTATACCCCATACTTCTCTAACAAACTTTCCTTAATTTAAAGAAAAGTGTTAGAAAGATAGGTTGCTTGTTCTAGTTGACAATTGACAATTTGACTAGTCAATTACTCAACTAAATTGAGCACATAATTAGTAGGGATCACCTTTAAACCTTAATTAACCACATCTAATGTGGATTAAGCTAACAACTCATGTTAAGCTTAATTATTTTATTTGTTTGTCCAAAACCATTTTAATTAGTCTTGCCCATTTGTATCTTATACAAATTATGAAATAATTGAAATTATCCCTTTGTGAATTAAACTTCAAGAGATGCTAACATCTTTGTAAATTTAGTTACAAGTTTAATTCAATAATCATTAACAATTAATTAAACTTTTTAATTAATCATTAATATGATTTATACAAGCTAATGGGAATTGTTATATGGTTTGTGACTTACTAGGTTCATGTTCTAATTAGTAATGGGATAAAGAAAACTCTTTTCTTTCCACCAAGTGTGTAATCCTCATCACACACTTAGTCTCATAAGTTATGAGTGATGTCTAGCATAACATTTCATGACTACCTAATTAGAAATGAATTTCAGTGATCATATCCTTGACATTACATAAACCTCTCGATCATAATTACAGTGCACTCGAATCCCTTTATTTTGGATTTCTGATCTTATCTAAGTTCATGGAATAGTCAAACATTATATTCGCTATCATTTGACCTCTATCCAATGTGAGTTCTCGATAAACCGGTTCCTACTATGAACTCTTTCTAGTGAACCTTATCCACTATGGCCAGCGATTTGCATATCAAGAACAACCAGAAGTTAAAATATTCCATCCTTGGTTGCCCTAGTTAATAAATCCTTTCTAGGTTAAACACTTATCCCAACATATCACTGATTATGGCCACCATATGCCATATACCAATACATGACAAAAATCGATATGTAAGTAGAAATAAACCATAGCCACCAATATGCTAGATAACATGTCACATCCAGTTTAAGGATTATATGCACAATCATGATCTAGATGTTGCAATATTTTCTAGTTGGTAATGACCCATGTATTCATCATCTAATGTCATTGTTTAACTTACTCATCCAATGAGTATGCTCACATGTTATCATGACATCACATATTTGTAGTATAACTACCTCCATACCAATTAATATCTCATATATATCATGGATGACAATAGAGGTGATGGTCTCCAGGTTAATGGTGTCCCTATCAATAATCCTATGACCATGAACTACCTTTAAAGTATCTGATAAAGGGAAACCTGTCACTCATATTCTTAAACTCTTTGAGAATAGATTCTTTTACATGATACTTAAGGGACATATATACCTTTGATACAAGGAATAATCTCATTTAAAGAACATATGTATTAAAGCCTGTTAGGTATCTGTTTACATTAACATACTGAGTATAAGCTCTAAGGCATATATTGCTAATAGATTTTACTTGAGATGTTGCTTAAACTTAATAGTACTTCCTAAACTAGTAATCTAATTTTGTTGCTCCATAGGGATTGATTTTACATTAACTGACTCCATTGAGGAATAGTATCCTTAGCTGACTCCTTTGAGAATTTAGTTGTATTTGACTCTCACTAGGGAGATGTAATTCCTTTCTCTTGACTCCATGGGGAGATGTTTTGGGTGAATCCATTAGGAAAATATTGATATTTTAGAAATCCATTGGGATGAGGTTGGCTTCCTGTGGAATTATTACGTCTGAAATATGTTTGAAAGATCCATGAGGAAGTGACTTGTCATTTTTGTTTGGGAGATCCACTAGGGATGGTTATGCCCTTTTAATGGAGAATTAGTGATATGAGAGATGTGTTTGACCTTCAATACTCCCTTTTCTGTGTTCCAAAAGGTGAATAATAGTTTAATAAAATGTATTATTTTGTTTAATCTATAACTTTTGGCTAAGTCGCCCTTTCAAGTTCTTAACTCAGTGAGCATCCTTGATTGTTGCCTAGACCATCTTTTTCCAGTTTTCAATATAGCAGTTTATACCCTAACTTTTGCATAAGTTGTCCGATTGGGGTTTTAGGTTAGCAGGTTTTAGTCTTTTTTTTATTTATCTCTTTGTTGTTGCTTATTTTTGCATCCACGTTAAAGAGGCTAAATGGGAATGACATGTGAAAACTTTAATTACATTAAATACTTTAGACTATACCCGTGAGGTTCACCTATGTATCTCCTTACAATAGATTTTAAAATTGAGAATGGATTACAACATAAATTTTTAGAGAATCAGGTCTATATAATTCTTGTTACAGAAATGACGATGACGATGAAAATGCAATGCTCAAACAAAGTGTCTCTTGAGTTGATCCAGGTTCGTCAGATGTGTGAACTCATTATCATCGATGTCCATCAGATGTGTCTTTGCCAGTCATAATATTTTTTATGATCAACATACCACTCTAACAAGCTCTGAATTTTCCACTAGGATTTTATTTCTTTGAGGACAAGGTTTCTTTCATGTAGGTTTCTATTTTTGACCCTTTTGTTGATGTGTCTTGTTCGCTTGAGTTGGTAGTTTCGAGCATGGTGAAGGGCTTTAATACATTTCTTATTGATGAGGTTTAACTGATGATAGTAGGCTTATTGCCAGTCAGCTTCATTAATTTATCTCTCTTAGAAGACTCGGTCATATTGAACCTCTAATTTGATGGGCAGGACTGCTTCCATCCCATAGATTAAGGAATAGGGTGTTGGCTTAGTGGCTAATTTATATGTTGTTCTATACCCTAGGAGGGCATTTGGTAAGTGTAAGTCTCAACCTTTGTGATTACTGATCATCTTTTAGAGGATGTTTTTGAGAGCTTTATTAGTAGCTTCAATGACTCTATTAGTTTGAGGTATGTAAAGAGAAGACTTATGATGTTTAATCTTTTCCTTTTCTAGAAGGGCAGCAACCTCCTTTTTGAAATCATAGCTATTTTCTATAATGATCTCAAATGGAACACCATACCTTATGATGATGTGTGTTCTAATGAATTGTGTAACCCTTTTTTAGTTAAGAACTGGATAGGGTGCAACTTCTACCCACTTAGTGAATTAGTTAATGGAAACTAGTAAATACTCATGCCTAGAAGACGATTTTGGTGATACCTTTCCAATGATATCAATGCCCTAAATATCAAAGGCCTAAAGATTTATGATTGGATTGAGTGATGAAAGAGGAAGCTTTTAGAGCTTAGCATAAATCTTACATTTATGGCACTTATGGACAAATTGAGAGAAATCTTTACTCATTGTAAGCCAATAATACCCTTGGTTCATGATCTTTTTTCGTAAGGCTCATCCATTCATGTGAGTGCCTTATTCTTCATCATGGACCCTCTTTATGATCTTAGATTCTTTCTCTTCGAAGACATACCTTAAGTGAATGCCATTCCAAGTTCTTTTATATAGGGTATTACCCTTAGGGAAATAATTGCTAGCCAGTCTAAGAGTCCTCCTTTCATATTTTGAAGCTCCTTGCGGTATTCTCCTTTGGTTAGATAATTAAAGATGTCTTAGTACCATGGTTTTTTTTTTCAAATTTTTGGATGTTTAGATAGTGGGCTAAGTAGCTTAATTCACGCTTGATGCTTACAAAAATAGGATGGATAAGAAATCCATTATGTATTTCAACCATTAATGATAGAATTTCTAAAGCATCAGAAAACCTATTTTGTGACCTAGGAAGGTAGTGAAATCAAAAGTTGCAGAAGTTAGATGCCAATTCTTTAAGTCTTTTGTGGTAAGGGAACAAACGTTCTTCTCGAATTTTCCATTTGCCTAATGATTGGGAGACTATCAAATGGGAATCCCTATATACTTCCAGATTTGTTATTCCTATTTGGGTAGTTGCTTCTAACCCACAGATGCATGTTTCATATTTAATTTCATTATTGGTTACCTCATAACCTAGTTTGATTGCCAGAGGTAGACTCTCATCGTTAGGTGTCATGAACACCACATTGGTGCTAAAACCTTTGTTGTTGGTTGCACCATCAAAGTACAATCATCAGGTACTTTGATCTATGAAGAGGATATCTCTATATAAGAATTCAGATTATACCCATTGATCACTTATAAGAGCAAAAACAAGTTGATTAGTGATGACACTACCTTTGATAACTTTCCTTTATACATATTTGATATCATAAGTTGCTAACACTGACATCCATTGATCCATCTTACTGTCTAGGATGGGCCTTTCCATAAGATACTTTAGTGGGCTTTGGTCAGTAAGGACATGGTTGATGTATGCCTCGAGTATTTTCTCAGCTTGTGACAAACCCAAACTAATGTTAGGCAAAGCTTCTCAATGTGACTGTACTTTTATGTTAGCATTCTTTTATGTAAATAGTAAATGGAATTTTCCTTATGTCGGAAGGGTCATTTTATGCTAACATGGGACCTATAACTTCATCAGTGACTGATAAGTATAGTAGGAGTGGTTGTCTAGGCTTAGGCAGTTGAAGGATAGGAGGATTGAGAAGATACTCATTAATTTGTTCAAAGGCACTTTATCTTTCATTGTTCCACTACTTGGAAGAGTTCTTATTGAGAAGCTTTAAGATTGGGCCACAGGTGCTGGCCAGTTGGTTGATGAATTGGCTAATGTATTCAAGGAGAACTAAGAAGCCCCTTATCTCCTTCTCAGTTTTAGGATGCAACATCTTGAGGATTTCTTTTGATTTGGTAAGATCAATCTCAATCCCTTTATTGCTCACCATATGTCCTAAGAAAACACTAAATGAGGTTCCAAAAATACACTTAGTAGGGTTGATAATTTGGTTGTCTTGGCGAAGTCTTAAAAAGAACTTCTCCAAATCTTGTAGATGTTATTCAGCGATTGTCCTTTTCATAACCATATCATCGACCTAAACCTCCATGTCTCTATGCATCATATCATGAAAGATTGTTGTGGCCATCCTCTAATAGGTGGCACCGGTATTCTTAAGGCCCAAGGATATGACCCTATAGCAATAAATTCCCAATTTAGTGATGAAGGCTATTTTTTCTTTATCAAGAGCATGAACTAGGATTTGATTGTAGCCAACAACTAGATCAATTTGAAAGGCCATTCAGAACTAGCCAATTAATCCACTAACAGGTCAATGTGTGGAAATGGAAAGTCATCCTTGGGTTAAGCTTTGTTTAGATCCTTCTAGTCGATGCACGTTCTAACTAATAGGCTGTTTGGTACTGGGACAATGTTTGATAACCAGGAAGGATAACTGATAGGATCGAAAACCCATATGACAGTTATTTGGAAACCTTTTTTTTTATAGGAAGTAACCATTGTGCCTTCATGCATTTGAGTTTTTGCTTGATAGGTTTACAATCTGGATAAGTCGAGATCTTATGGATAGTGATGTTTAGATCGAGATAGGTCATGTTGTTGAGCTTCTAGGAAAAGCAGTTTTTCAATCTTTTGATGCTTGATTATCATACCTGTTTGAGCATGCAGATGCAACGAATGTAGTTTTTGGTATGTCATTAGTGCTAGCATTTATGGGCTCTTTAACAACATCAGTTATTTAATTTATTTTAAGATACTTTTTTTTTAATTGATTAAACTCAGATTCACCAATTGGAACACTATAAGAGAATAAAGAAACAAGATCATAATAAGAAAATTTGTTTGTCTTATTGATTTCGAAAGGAGACAAGTCCATGGATACATCCCTTTTTAAATTAAAACTAGGGGATACATCAAGGGAGAATTGGGAAGACTCAAAACTGTCAGACTCAGACTTAAATTCAGAAGATTCCTTAAATTTCATTGACTTATCAGATTCAGCTTTAAAATCTAGGAGGACTAGATTCTTTTCCAAAGAACAATTGTTTAGTTGTCTAGTTGTTGCTTTGATTAAGGTGGTAAGGTTAGTTTTAACCTCTTATTAGTCAGAAATTCAACCTCCTCAAAGAGTGCAAATTCCATGAAGTCCTCGGCTTTAGTAGCTAAGTGATAAATGGGCTGACAGTCTTCAGACAACAACTTGATATCAATAAATGCCTCAAATCTAGAAAATGTGATGCCAGTAATAGGATAGATCCATGGTTTAGGGAATGAATAGTATGGGATAGATTCACCTTATTTAGCAAAGTACATTTAATTTTTTGAAGTAAGGCATCATGGGATAGTCATATTCCCCTCCAGTTTTTAGTATAGTAGACTTTTCTCTAGTCTTAGCCTTTTCTTCCTTGCTCTCATCTTTAGTGTGATGATAACCTAAACTAAAATGTGATATGGACAATGGATAGTCATCAAAGAACTTGATCACTTATTGATTCTTTCCATGGCCCATTCTAGGAAAATAGACCATCTTCTTCATAATGTGTCTAATCATGGGGTTGTAATATGGATCAAATTCAGGTGAGATTGTGTCTTTTAGATTATTAGCAACCTCAATAAATTAGATAAGAAGAACCCAGATAGATGATAAGTAGAGTGTTCTTGTTGTATCTCCATAATGTGGAGAGTAGTTGGGACTTCATACTTTACTGATGCATCTCCTTTTATCGTGACTATCCCATTTTTTGAAGGAAACTTGATCTTTTGATGAAAGGATGAAGTCATAGCCTTAGCCTTATAGTTCCATGGTTGGCCTAGGAGTAAGTTGAAACAGGAAGGCATCCATCACTTGGAATGGAATTTCAAACTTGGTAGGCCCAATGGTGACAGTTAAAGTCATCACCCTAAGAATTTCTCTCTTTAAGTTGTCATATGCCCTAATAACCTAGTCAGATGGTGTGAAATTCGTAACTTGTAAACTCCAAATAGCTTGTCACCTTTAGTGGGTAGACATTGAGTGCAGAACCATTATCTACTAGAGCAAAAGAATAGTTTTATAGAGAGCATCATTATAAGGACACCCAAGAAGGATCTCATCATCTGTGAAAAAGATAGAAGCACCTTTGGCAGACCTAGTGTTGGAAGTAACCAAATTGTCTAAAGTTATGCCAATGGGTGTATGGCATTAGTTGAGAACATTGCACAAAGCTTGTCAATGTGGGCAAGAAGACATAATCAAAATCTAGATGGATATATTAACTTGTTCCTTCTTTAGTTACTTAAGCATGGCATCCTCTTCAAGATCATGAGTGCCTTTTGATGGAAAAACATATTGTTAAGGTAGTTATGGTTGAGTTAGAGCTTGTGTAATTCTGCTACTTCTGGTTAAGGCATCTACTTGAGCAGTCATGTCTCGTAGATTGATCACACATTTGGATAGACTTCCCCTAGCAAGGTAGGTCATCCAAGGCAAGTGAGTAATCATAAAAGATAGACTTCCCTTATGAGTCCCTTTCCTCAAACTCTATGAGGATAGCATTCACATTATGCTCAAGAAGAGGGTTGGAGTTAATGTTAGGCAATGGAGGAGGTGTCAAAAGTTTGTTAGAATCAATCAAATCTTGAATTTTATATTTAAGAGCCTTTCCATTATTAGTTTTATGGCCATGCCCTTGGTTGTAATCGCACCTTTCATTAATAATGAAGTTCTTCGGTAGAGGGTTTGGGATTGGTCTTGGTTCAAGAGGCTTGGTTGTACCCTATCTAAACACCTTTAGTAAATATAACTAAGTGACACACCATCGTGAGAGCTTATTATTTCTCATTTATTGAGCAGATGTAAAGAAGCCTCTCTCGGGCACTATCACGGACCATGAGGGCCACCCCTGACAAGCATTCTGACACTTATAAAAGCTTAGATGTTGCAGAAAAAAAAAGTGAATTGGCTAAAAACACAACTTGAAACATCCTAAGGGCTCTCAAAACCCTAAAAAAGAGCTAAGAACAAAGAAAAAGAAGATCAAGGAAGGCTTTTAAATGTGGATTTTCATTCATCATCACACATTAGAGCAAGGATATCAAGGATTTGGTGGAAATTTATTTGGGTCTTCATGGGTTCTTTAAATTTCTACACTTTCTTTTACTTTTCTTGTTCTTCCTCTTTAATCATAAACTAAATCAATTTGCCTACGTAGATTATATTTTTCTTCTAATTTGGCTTTTGATTTATATTTGTTATAAATCAATTACAATTTCATACTTGTTCTTTATTTTTGTTGTTCATACTGTACTAAAAATAGAAAGTTGGAATCTAGAACAGTCAAAAGCTTATAGGTTTGTTTTGTTTGCTAGAGATAGATGCAAAAACACCTAAGGTTTATGATTTTCACTAATTCTTCATGCTTTTTCTATTTGAATAAGATTGAGAAGAGATTCATTTCCTATTACTTAGAAATTAGGGGTTTAATCACCTAAGAAAGGGTTAAACCTAGTTTTTGTGAAAAACACATTTGATGATCGATTGAAATATTCATTGGGTAGTTAGTTAATCTTGCAATTTTAGTTAATATGAGTTGAAATCTAGGTAAATGCCTTAATCCATAATTAATTTCCTCATTTGATTTTCCATTTCTTTGGAATTTTGCCAAGTTAAAGTTTAGTTTAAAAGTTTAAATAGTTATAATTAGTATATAAATCCAAAATTATTGTTAGCTAAACAATAGATTAGGAGAGTGAGCTACTGCCTGATCGAATAAATCAAGTGAATCCCTTGGGAAAATGATACTGAGACTTACCTATTATACTACTTAATATGACCTCGTGCACTTGCGGGTGCTGCAGAAGTCAGTGCGCATCACCAATCTAGTAGCAAAGACTACATGGCAGATCACTATAAATTTTTATGGAAAGATATAGTCTATAGGTTTGGGACTCCATAAGTAGTCATAGCAGATAATGTGAAGCAATTTGACTATAGAGATTTTAGAAGACTTTATTCCAACTTCAAAATTGATTTGAGGTTTACATCAGTAGCTCATCCTCACACCAATGGCCAGATAGAAGTCTCAAATAGAACATATTGCATCGGTTAAAAAAGAGGCTAGACAACTACAAAGGGGCATGGGTTGAAGAGTTATGTTATGTACTATGGATTTATCGAACTACCCTAAGAATTACTATTGCATAAACACCTTTTTCTTTTATATATGGATTGGAGATAGCTGTCCCAGTTGAGATCTAACTTCCAACCTATAGAGTGGAACATGCCATAAAAAAAAGAATCAAGAAAGCTTTGACTTAACTTGGACCTGCTGAAGGAAAGAAGAATCAAGAAGATAAGTGAATAGTAACATATAAATAGAAGGCCGCCAAATACTATGATTAGAACGCCAGTATGAGATACTTTAGAGATTGTGACCTTATGTTGAGAAATGTATAGATAACCAAAGGGAATGTGGGGGTTGGAAAATTGAAGCCAAACTAGGAAGGACTGTACTGGATCTCTAGGGTACTCAAAATGAGGTCATACAAGAAGATGTGACAGGTAAAGCTCTCCTAAGGACTTAACATTCAGATAATCTCATAATTATTAATCAGTATTTTATTTATTTTGTTTATATTAAGAATTATTATACATTTTAGTCTGATTTGTTATCTTTTTTCTTTTTATATTTGCTAACAAGATTTGATAATAAAGATTTTTATGAGATCAATACAACTATTTATATTTTACAAAGTATGTGTTAAATCTTCTTTCTAAAACAGAGATCGCCATAGGTAGGCCTACCTATAAGGAGACCTAAGATCCGTTATGTTTGAAATATCTCCAAGGTATAGGTTAACCTATAAGGAGAACCAGATCCCTTGTGTTCGAGAGTTTGCCACGGGTAGGTCCACCTATAAGGAAAACCAAAATCCCCCATGTTTAAAAGATCGCCATGAGGTAGGCCCACATTTAAAGAGGTCCAATATTCTTTCTATTTGAGAGCTTTCCATAGGATAGATCCACTTATAAGAAGGCCCAATATTCTGTATTCATAAGAAATATCACTAATTTGTAAGCCCACCTTTAAGAATGCTCAAGCTCTCTTATCAGAAAAGACTAAAATATTCCCTAAGTAACAAATCAATCAGACCCCCACATAAGATTGGTAAAGACACTAAAATTAATGATAAAAACTTGATTTATGTTTATATTTAACCTTTTTGACAAATACGCAAAAAGGAAGACTATCTAGCAAGAGATTCAATATCTTTTATTATAAGTAGAAGGATCGACGAAGTAGAAAATAATATTAGGTATGATATGAATGAAATTAAATTCATTTATAATGTTTAAATTAAATGATTATAAAAAAGGGGAGTTGGGGGTCCCCTTCTAAAAGCATCCCTTTTTTTCAAAAAATAAAAAAGCAAAAGAAGAAATTAGTTTTGTATAGCTTGGTCTGATCTTCGGCAGATATAGGATCAACAAGATCTTCTAAGACCAATCAATAGAAATCTTGATGGGTGGCAAAGGAGGATGAATAGGATTTTCGAAAGGTAAGCTAGGCTCTAGATATGAAATGAAGTCTACATCTATATCAGGGTACTTCTACTTAATTGACTTATGGATCTTCTTGAAAAAAAATTCATGTAATAATTGATCGCATCTAGATCTTCAAAATTGCATTCATTTTGAAGCGTAAGAGCCTATTTAGCTTGACTAATTGATCCCTTTAGCTTTTGTTAAGCTTGATCCTTTTCAAGCCTATTATTTAACTCCATGTTTTCTGGATTAAATTGGCCTTTTTTTTTAGTAGTCTAAATAGCCTTTTCGATAGCATATTTTTTATTCTCTTCACTTAAGGCACTTTGGTTCAAAGCCTCGAGTTTGGAGATCTTTTCTACTACCTTTTGATCACTATCCTCCTTTAACCTATCAAGTTGCTCTTTCAACTTCAACTCCTGTATCAAGCATCCAGCTAGTTTATAACAAAAGTGATATGATAAACACCCTTTGAGTTAGTAAAATTACAAGGAAATAAACGAAACGATCAACTGTGAAATTTGATTACCTCAGTTGCCATGCTGATTATATGCCCTTGAATTTCACTGGTTGTCTGATCATAGTAACTACATTATGTTTGTGAGCCTAAAAAGAAATGGGATTGGTAATTTTTTTCAGATAAATATTTAATAATTAATTAATATAAAAAATAGTTGAATAATCAATTTCGAATAAAGTTTTGATTAGGTTGACTGATTTTTTTTACTTAATTTGGTTGACTGAGACTGTTGTATGGATTATTTGTAGTTTTTTTTTTGAAAGAAAATAAAAAATTATGACATTTATGGCTAAAATCAAATTCAACAAAATATGGCTTCAAAAAAAATTAACGAAATATAGATTTAAAATATAAAAAATCAATCCTTTAAAAGCTAAAAAATTCGGCATTGTGAAACGGCTTCCATATTGTTGTATTCTAATTTACAACTTCCTCTAGAAAGAACTCGCTATATTCATGGCTTTCTTGATCAACAACTGAATCTGACATAATAAACCATAACTTGAATAAGAAAATCTGCAATAGAGCTAAATCCATATCCATCAATGTTCAAAATCTTAAAAAAAAAAAAAACTCTTAAAAGTGAGAAATAGTCAAACCATCAAAAGATGAGAAAAACTAACTCTTACCATTGAAAAGACAAATTTTATTAAAAAAATAAGATGTTGAAAAAAGAATTGAATACTGATGGCAGCCCTTCAAGGAGGCTATGGTTTTTTTCTTTCTTTAGGTTGTTATGATTTTTTCTTTCTTTTAGATTATTTATAGTTATATTCATAGAATATAGTTGTATTTGTTATTACACAAGATAAAATACTTAAATAATTGATTTGAAGATATATATTTGAATTTTGAAGAGCAAGTACTTGTGGGAATCTACGGTTTTTGCGTATGTAAAATTTGAGATATTTTAGTAAATTAAGATTAGGAGGATTAAGCCTTATTATATATTCATGATGAATATTTAGAAGTCCAGCATATATAAACAAAAAAAAATCAAAAAATTAAGCAGAATATACACTTGTGTTTTTTAGAAAATTATATATATACACTTTTGTTGCTTGCGATTATCTATACTATATATAAAAGTAGAAGGAGACAAGTAATTTTACTAAAATATCCTCACTAATTATATAGTAATATAAGGACAATATAGATATTTAATAATTTATATAGATTTATTATTTATTCGGCAACTTAGTTTTATTAGGAATCTAATTGAGTTTTATAGATGAGCACAATTTAGAGAAAAAAAAATTGTTTCTCATGGCTAATAAGAACTAATGCATGCTAATTACTATTAACTCATACTCCATCCATTCTGAAATATCAGTTCATTACGCTTATCGATGTTGAACTTTGACCTTCAATTATATTTAAATTATATAAGTAAAAAATTATAAAAAATAAACTTACTCTTTGAGACAAACGTATTGATGTATTTTTTTATAATATAATTAATTTTTTTTTTATAAATTAGTTTTTGAAACTTAAGCACGAAAAATAAAACGAATTATTATTTGAGAATAGAGTGAGTACGCTGGAACGAAAAACTAAGCCAATTAAGATAAATGACACATTATGAAGATTAAAAATTTTTTAAAATATTATGCTATTAGGAAAAAAAACTATACTACTAATTGAAATGATATAATTTAGTTTAATTAATAATTTTTGATATTATTATTATAAAAAAAAAGTATATTATAAAATTATATATGGTAAAAGTAAATGTTTATATTATATTATTAATAAATATATCTTATTCACTTTTTTTAAAAATTAAAAAAAAAAAACAAAATAAAACACTTGATGCCTAGTTGAAGTGACAAGAATACTACTTTTGGGAATGAGAAGTCTTGACAATACCACATAAAAGGTAATGTTGCCCTAAAAATGTTGTAATAA
>CAOJBK011728558.1:0-14908 GCA_948294925.1 Codiaeum variegatum
AAGCATAAACATCGACAACTCTCACTCCAAGACTTGATCACAAACATCATCATTGAAGATACCAATCGAAAATAACTGAATGCTGTCAAGTCAAGGGAGATGACTATAAAGTCAAATCTTGTGTAAGATAATGCAAAACAAAAGAGGTATTCTCATAACCATGATAATTCTAATAACAATAAAAATGGTTACAAACCTAAAGCTACTAATCCCATCTTCAAAAAGAAAGGAACATGTTTTATTTGTAAAAAGCCAGGGAACCATGCACCTCAATGCAGGCATAAAAAGAGAAATGATGATCCTCCCAAACCAAAAGAAAATTTAGTAGAAGGAGATGAAATTATAGCTACGGTCATTTCTCAAGTGAATATGGTTGCTGATGTGAAAGACTAGGTGGTAGATTTGGGTGCTACAAGGCACATTTGTGCTAATAAAAATGTATTTGCCTCCTATACTTCTATAAGGGATGATGATGAAGTAGTCTACCTTGGTGATTCCCGAACTGCTCGTGTTTTGGGAAAAGACAAAGTTTTGTTGAAACTCACATCTGGCAAAACCTTGGCTTTGATTGATATGCTTCATATTCCTATTATCAGAGCTAATTTAGTTTCTATTTCCTTATTGGGAAAGGTAAGGGTTAAGGTTTCTTTTGAATTTGATAAAATTGTTATGATAAAAAATAATTTCTTTATTGGAAAAGGGTATTGTAACCATGGACTGTTTGTACTCAATGTTGCTGAAACTATGAATGAAATTACATCTTCTTCTGCTTACTTAGTTGAGTCTTTTGATCTTTAGCATGCTAGATTAGGATATGTGAGTGCTAGCTATATTAATAAAATTCAATCTCTTGGTTTAGTTACTGGAATTTCCAATTCAAATTTAAATAAATGTGAAATTTGTGATGAAGTTAAATTGATTAAGAAAACTTATTTTTCTTAGCAAAGAGAATCTAAATTATTAAGTCTGATTCATTATGATTTAGGAGATCTAAAACAAACTATGACTAGAGGTGGTAAGAAATATTATGTGACTTTTATTGATGATTTTTCTAGATTTACTAAAGTTTATTTGCCTAGAAATAAAGATGAACCCCATGATGTGTTTTTATTATATAAAGTTGAAGTGGAAAATCAATTAAATAGAAAGATAAAAAAAAAGTAAGATCTGTTAAAGGCGGTGAGTATGTTTTATTTAATGGTTTTTGTTAAAAGGAAGGAGTAATTCATGAAACTATTCCTCCTTATTCACATGAATCAAATAGAGTAGCTGAAAGGAAAAATAGGACATTGAAAGAAATGATGAATGCATTGCTTGTTAGTACTTCTGCTCCTAATAATCTTTGGGGTGAAGCCATTTTATTTGCTTGTAATTTGCAAAATAGAATCCCTTATAAAAAAACTAGTAAGACACTATATGAATTGTGAAAAGGCTATCCGCCTAACCTCAAATATTTAAAAGTGTGGGGGTGTCTTGCCAAAGTTATGTTGCCCGATCCTAAGAAAAGGAAAATTGGTTCCAAAACTTCTGATTACATATTTATTGGGTATGTTGAACATAGTGCTACATATAGATTCTTGGTCTTGAAAAGTGATGTGCTTGATGTCAATACCATTGTTGAAACCAAAAATGCTGAGTTCATTGAACATGTTTTTCCTTTGAAATCTGATACTATTTCTCATGCCCTTGCTAAAAATAATTTTCTTAGACTAGTTGATAATCTTCCTTCTAAACCTAGTAAAAATATTTTGAAAACTCTTTTGAGGAATTAAGAAGAAGTAAAAGGCAAAGGAAGGTGACTTCCTGTAGAAATGATTTTTATACTTATATTATTAAAAATGAGCCTTTGACTTTTTCTGAAGTTATCTCTTCTTCGGAATCCTCATTTTGGAAAGAAGCCATTAAAACTGAAATTGACTCTCTTACTTAAAACAAAACTTGGATTTTAGTTGATTTACCTCCTGGAACAAAACCAATTGGTTGTAAATGAATTTTTAAAAGAAAACATAACCTAGATTGATATATTAAAAAAATACAAAGCAAGACTTGTTGCAAAAAGTTTTACTCAAAAAGAAAATGTAGATTATTTTGACATTGTTGCTCTAGTAACAAGAATTTCTTCAATTAGGGTTTTATTTGCTTTAGCTTCTATCCATAAATTGTTTGTTCACCAATGGATGTAAAAACTTCTTTTTTAAATGGTGATTTAGAAGAAGAGATTTATATAGTGCAACCTGAAGGTTGTGTTACTTTTGGTCAAGAAAATAAAGTTTGCAAACTGATTAAATCTTTATATGGCTTAAAGCAAGCACCCAAATAATGGCATGAGAAATTTGATCACGTATTGATGAGTGATGGCTTTTCTTCTGTTGAAGTTAATAAATGTGTTTATACTAAAATTGTGAATGGTGAATGTGTAATAATTAGTATGTATGTGGATGATATGCTTATAGTTGGTTCCACCATTGATGTTGTTCATAAAACTAAGATTTTTCTTGCTTCCAAATTTGATATGAAAGACATGGGGGAAGCAAATGTTATATTAGGTGTTAAAATCATAAAGAAGGGTGATATTATAATGCTATCCCAAGAACATTATGTTGAGAAACTTCTTAAGAAGTTTGGACATTTTGATGTCAAACCAGTGAGCACCTCTTATGATGCCAACATTCAATTAAAGAAAAACTTGGGTGATCCTGTGACTCAATCTAAATATGTACATATTATTGGGAGTCTAATGCATTTGATGAATTTCTCTTGACTATAATTTTCTTATGTTGTGGGTAGATTGAACATATATACACACAATCCCAACCAGGATCATTGGGCTACAATCTTCAGACTAATGAAATATTTAAAAGGAACCATGAATTATGGTTTCTTATATAGTGGATTTCCCATTGTATTAGAAGGATATAGTGCTGCTAATTGGATATCTGGTTTAGATGAGACAAAATCTACTAGTGGTTATGTCTTTACACTAGGTGGAAGTGTTGTTTGCTGGAAATCAGCCAAGCAAACTATAATTGCTAAATCCACCATGGAATAAGAATTTTTAGCTCTAGAATTTATTGACAATGAGGCTGAATGGCTAAAATAATTTTAGCTAGTATTCCTTTGGGAATGAAACCAACACCTTCTGTGCCAATGCATTTTGATTGCTAAGCAACAATTGCAATTGCAAACAATAAGACCTTTAATAGAAAAAAATAGACATATCCATCTAAGACATGATGTGATTAAACAACTGTTGAAAGATGGAGTTATATCCATTGTCAGAAGTGAATTTGGTTGATCCTCTGTCTAAACCATTGGGAAGGAAACTAAATTATGAAACATCGAGGGGAATGGGATTTAAGCCAACTTAAGAAATTGGCAAATGTAGTAACCCAACCTTTATGATTGGAGATCCCATGAATAAGGTTCATATGGGTAAAAATAAGTCATTTGCTAATTATGCTAGTACTAAACATTATATGTCCCTTTCTATGATGTGAGAAGTACTAATTGCTACATAAGAGAGGGTGAGCTAAAGAGCTCTTAATGAATTTCATATTCCTAATGGGTGGTGTACTATGCAATATACACTTGATGTAATCACCTATATAGGTGCGGAGTGGGGTCGTTCTTATGAAATTTTGGTATAATTTTAAAAGCTCTCATGAATTACCAGGCACTCGCACGGCCTACTAAGAGCAAAACTGCATTGAACAACACGCATGAATTACCAGGCACGCACACGGCCTACTAAGTGCAAAAACGCATTGAACAACAAAAATTGTGGGGGTATAAATGTGATTAATAGGATTTTAACTCTCAACAAAGAATCATTGGTTCATAGAAGCTAAAAGCTTCACCGATCATTCTGAGAGTTAGGCCCTATTTCTCCATGTCTGGTTCAAAGTCCAAAAGACACTAGATTCAAAGCATGTTACATCCATATTCTATAAAATTCAGTAGTCGATTATTTTTGAAGTCTTTTTGAAATATGTGGAGGATTTTTGTATATATAACTAAAACACTTGGTATTTCAAAATGACTCTTATCCCACATTGCTAAAATATAAACCCATCCATCACTTTATATAAGCATACACCTTATTGGGCTTGTAAAGAGTTGGGAAGGAGGTGAGCTCGAGCTCATAAAGAGTGGGCCTTGATTTGGCCCATTCAGGTCAAACGAAGGCTAAAATCCACGATTCCCCCCTGCGCGTGATATGGGCTCCGGCTCAATTCAAGCCTAATTTTAGTTTTCAGACATTTTATTTTATTTTTGATTTACCTAAAAAACTATTTTTTCAACCTTTCAAAATTTCTATTTTGAATTCAAAATTATTTTAGTTACTATCTGTTATCTTTTATTCATTTCTGTAGTAATGCTTTTAAATTTCACCTAACAATTATTCTTGTAATAATTGATTTTTTGGCTGTTAATTAAATCCTAACAATTATATTTTCAAAGTTCCTATAAATAGAGGTTTTATTTGTGCATAAATGATATACTGAAAAATAACAAAATACTGTTGGATTTTATATTTTATTCTCTTCTGCTTGTTTCTGTTTCCCTCTTAGCAGAAGAAGTTTCTGTTCAATCCTAGGGGATTATCTTGTGTAAATCCTTAAGGACAGTGCTAGTTGGTATGCCTCAGGTTTATTTTTGTTATTATTTTTCTAACACCTTAGAGAAGAGAGAACTCATTTTTTGTGGGTTCAGCAATTAGCTTGAAGCTACCCATAAGCTTTAAGAATATGCTTAAGTTCATGAACTTCTCTAGGATTTGCCTTGTAAAAAATAAGAGAGTCTTCAACAAAAAAAATAAATAAATTAGATAAGCCAGGAGCATTAAGAGTGAAGGAAAGGCTTGTAATACACCCATCATTCGGCACTATAGAAAGAAAATCACCACTTAACATAAATATGTAGAGTGAAAATGGATCCTCTTTCCTAATTACTTTAAAAGGAATGATATCACCATTTATAGCTCCAAGTAAGAAACAAAAGTAATACATTTCATAATCAAGTTTACCTAATGATCTGCAAAACCAAAGCATAAAAAGAATGGTTCAAATGAATTCTCACTCCAATCTATCATACGTTTTAGTCATATCAATCTTAACAATTGCCATGCCACTACAACTTGTCAAATTAGACTACAAAGCGTCTACTGCTTCAACATTCAACATGCCATTATCTGTAATTAAGTGTTATGGCACAAAGTCGCTTAGTTCTTCATTAACCAGTGATGGAAGTAATTCCTTCATCTTCACAATGCATTTAGAGACAAGTTTATGTATAACATTGCCAAAATTGATCGGCTGAAACTCCGCCATGGGACTGGGTTCTTGACTTTGGAAATTAAGACTATATTTAATTAAAACCATTCAGAAAGGTCTCTCTATTTGAGTTTGCAAAAGTTTAATGAAATAATTATAATATAATAATGTATTTAATAAAATAATTTTAAATTTTATTCCTTAATGTTTATAGATATGATTGTACAAATTATTTTCAAAAAATTATTATGTGCTTAGGCAATATTAATAATATATTAAAAAATATTAAATTATTCAATAAAAAAGTATTTAAATATTATTGTAAAAGTATAATTTATGTATCTCCTTATTGAATCAGCAATAAGATCTTCGGGTTTCTTACCAAAAAAATAATAATATATATTATATTAAATTATTTATTTAAAATATAGTAATAATTAAATAAATATTATGTTATGATGGAAATAAAATAAAATAATTTACAACAGTTTGTAGGTGGTAATCTAGTAATTAAATACCTAGTTATTTTATTTTTTTTTTAAATTATTTGACAATTCATACTTATACATTTATTTTCTTAAATATTATTATGCATCTTGTAAAAGTAATGAACTAAGCTAAAAAATCAAAATCATTAATTCAAAGTTTATAATAAGTACCAAATAAGTTTCTAAATTTGGAATAAATAAAAAAAATAATTCATTTCATTTACCTTTGAAATTGTAACATTTTTTTTCGGTGGTGGATTCAAAATTTTAAAATAAAGTATGCACAACTATAAAATGAAAAACAATAACAATACATAAAATAAAATTCAAAAAATTCTACAATATTCTCATTCATATTACTCTTAATTCTTTTTGACAAATATTTATATTATTCATATTCATCATATTGAATTTAGTAATTTTAATTTTGAAAGATAAAATTAATAAAATTTAACTAAGAACAATTACTAAAATTTCAATCCCCATCAAATCCAATTTGTATTTAAATTAAATTTAATCAACTTTCAATTTTCAAACATGGTATAATTGAATTAATGTAAAATCTAAATTCAATTTGTATCTAAATCGAATCTAACAATGTAAAATCTACATTCAATTTGTATCTAAATCGAATCTAACTAACTTTTTATTTTTAAAATTATATAATTAAGTTAATCTAAAGTCTTCTCTAAAAAAAAGAAGTTAATCTAAAGTCTAAATCCTATTATGTTCATTAAGAGAAGGAAAATTTGAGTGAAAAGAAAATTCAACCCTTGAGAACATCTTAGGCTGTGTTTAGTTATGAAAAACATTTTCTGTTTTCTATTTTTAATTTTCTTTTCATTTTCCCCAGTTTTCTAGTTCTACTTTTTTTCAAATTGAAAATAAACTTGTTCTATATTTTCTAAATTTTCTATATATGCATATTTTATTTCTATAAACTTGTTCTTATTTATCCAGCAACAAATTTAATTTTTTTCCTTTTTTATTTGTTTTAAACTCAACTTAGATAAAAGAAAAGAAAATGGAGATACAAGTTGGTATGCACCTGCATAGTTGTGCTACCACATACATCCGCCACCAATTTATTAAATTAGTCCAATTTTTGTAAAAGAATCCACATTAGCATCCATCAAATTTTTTATCCAAATTCATACATTACAATTAAGTAGTGACTATTTCAAAATAAATAAATAAATAAATAAGCATTAATAATTATTAAAAGCATAATTTCAATGATAAAAATACAATAAATAATGCATATTTAAGTTTTTGTAATTTTTTAGATTTATTTTTATACTTTTATTCGTTGAATTTGAAATTTTATACTTTTATTTAAATAAAAATTAGGTTTTTGTACTTTTATTTCACTAAAATTCACACTTTTTTTTCATACTTGAAACTATAGTAAAACTACAAAATTTCAAATTCAAATTAAATTACAAAAATATGCATCTTTTCACTATTGTTAGTGTAAATAAATATCATTTTTTAAAAATATTTAATTATGTCAGTTAACAAAAAAAATTCAAAATACTCATATTTTTTATGACATCTATTTCTTTTCATTATAGTTTCATATAGGTTTAAAATTTTATAGTTTTATTACTGTTTTGAGTATTAGAATGATGTTAATTTTATTAAAATAAAAGTATAAAGTCTTAATTTTTACTGAAATAAAAATACAGGCATGCAATTTCAGCAAATAAAAGTATACGATCTAAATTTTAAAAAAAAATACTGAAACCTAAATATGCATCATTCAAAAACACAAAGACATCATTCAAAATTCTCTACATCAACTTTTTTTTTTCTAGCCAATCCTACCATTAATGGTGTAAAAATAATAATAACAAAATTGTAAATTTCACAAGCATTCATGTGCAAGACAAACTCTCCCTTCAACTTCTTTCAAAATTTTATTTTTAGTAAATCCATTATACCATTTCTCATTGACTTTGTTTTTTCATTAAAATCGATGATAATCTTATCATCCAACTCTTTTCATCTTTGACTTCCTCAACTCACTCATAAAAATAATCATATAACTTAATAAGCTCTTCATGCCATTTGAAATGCCTACTTTTACTTCTCTTATAATTCAGACAAAAATATAATCTCATATCTGAATTGTCTTTACTTTAAGACACAATTAATGGAGCTTTTTCCCTATAGTAATAGGCTTTGGACACATCATACTTGGACCTCCTATCCTCCTCATAGGGACATAAAAAGAAAACAACCATTGTGGTATGCACATTAGGTGCAAAGGCTGTAAAATGGAAGAAGGCCCAACATTGCAAAGAACACAAGAATCATTAGCCTAACAAAACACAACTACAATGAAACAAAGGCAAACACAGACCTACTAGACGTAAGCTGTAAAATGAATACCATATCTGATAGCTCGAGACATCAAGCGCATAGCCTATAAGCTGAAGCCAGAGCAACACTTCCCCAATCAAACTCCTTTAGCTGGTCCAAGTCAATCAATGGGGCCAAAATCCTCAAGTTGACATCACTCCTCCTCAAACAGGAAGAGCACAACAGCATAATCAGTAAGCAAACTCTCACCATGTAATCCACTATATAGATAAGACGCCTTCCTATGTCTCCAAATAGCTCCAACAGCCATGATCAAGCAACTATCGAACCTCCTACTCTAGGTAGAATAGCTCCAACCAAAGAAACTAACTCTTTATCATTTATGATTTTGTATCATAAGCGACGAGACGTTTGCCGAAGTACATCCCAGTTAAACATGCCCACTTTACTGGCATCATAATCATCTTTCTGAAGGAAAAGTGAAAGGTTTTAGTGGTATCCCTCCACCTCTCAGCCAATGTAAAAATAAGGTATCTATCAAGAGGTCGAGTATGATCTAGCCTCACCTAACCACTCAAATAGACAATCACCACTTTCACACTCACATCCCCGTGCTTAATTAGAAATGCATCAATTGTGCCTAAGTGGGAACAGCCACATATAGTATTATGTGGTACATGTTTTAAGTGAAAATTTTTTCTTTCTTAGTTTTATTTCATTTACTATTATTATGTAACTAACATTTTTGCAGAGAAATAATAATAAAAGCAAAAGAAAGCATAACATAGGGTAGCCAAGCCAACTATTGTGCTATTCACATACAAGCAACAACTCTAGGTTAGGATTCATAAGATGCTCCTCCATGATCGGTTCCTCCAGGATCGACTGCTTTGGAATTGACTGGCCAAAGCTATCCATAAAAAAATAGTAACCCGATTGAAATGAATTCTCTAGCTTGCCTGAAGGAACGATGATATAATTTGACTCCAAGTATAAATATATCCAAGCAATAGTCGCTAGATCAAAGTCATCATCGACTCCTCTACTTCCTGCATGCTCAGTAGGTAACATCCATAATCAAATGCAAAAGAAGGAGAAATTAAGCAAAGGGCAAAACTTTTAAAGTTTTCAAACCCTATTTATAGGAAAAAAAAATCAAGCCCTGTATCACCAGGCAGTTCACACATATCAGACTTTTTCTTTGACCAAGACCAATTCTACTAAAGGGGGTAGCTGTGAACCCTCATTTTTAGACCATTAGATCCTGCCGGTCAATATGACCCATAGGCTCAAACTCATCCAAAATCACGAAAACACTGAAACCAGAGAGAACCGAATCGAACCGAACCAATCTAGCACGAGCAGAAGGGCCTGTGCATGTACAAAACCCTTTACGCATGCGCAGAGCGCTCCACACATGCGCTGAGAGTACTGTGCACAGGCAAACCCTTCAGCTCGTGCTCAAACCCCTTTACTAGTGCGCAAACCCCTCCGCTCATACGCCATATTTTTTTTAAATTTTTCATACCATTTTTAAATAGACCCTACTAAGCACACTTTTGAGAACATCTTTAGATATCGAACCTCTGGCATTTTACGCACTCAAAACGCATAAAAAATACTAAATCTATTAGAACTAGTTTCTAATTTGATTTTAATTTTTCTAAAACATAACACTCCCATTTTCTTCATATTTATTTATTTATTTATTTTGTTAACTGTGGAGACTCGTTCTTGTCTCATCAAATCATTTAACTCTCAAGTTCATTGTGATGAAAAGCAAAGGTATAATTCTGAACCTTTAAATTTCAGTTTTCATTTGTAATTTCTTAAACCTGACTAGGAATTCATAATTAAAAATCCATTTTTTTCAAATAAAAAATCAAATTGAATTAAAAACCTATTTGGTTAATCATTTTTATGTCTAAAATGAATTAGTTTCTGAACGAGCCAACCCATTTTTATCAAAACAATCCTTACCTTCGCAAGAAGGGAGAATGATGTGGAGTTTGATTACCATTCAAAGGGATATACTAGCATGCCTTGTCCATGAGGGCTCTAACTCCAAAAATATTTTCTTTTTATCTTTTTTTTTTAATGTTCAAATTCATTTTTTATTATGTTGTTTTGTGTTTTATTTTCTTTATGATTTCTTACCATTTCTAGTTTCTTATATATATATATATATATATATATATATATATATATTATTGTTTGTTATCTATTATTTCATACTTTGAAAAATGAGAATGTGTGCCCTTCCTATGCCTTATGGCTAGAGGAGGGACCCTTGTTTAGTGTTTTGTTATGTTTATCATTTTTTTTCTTTATTTTCACTTATTTTCTCATGTTATTCATATTATTATTGTCATGTGTCATGCTTATATTTTCTATATATCTATTTCATGCATCATTTTATTTTGTCACGCGTACATAAAAACAAGTATTTTAAAACGAGTTCAAATTGTTAAGGCTAAAAGTAGAAAATTAATTTTTTTCTAAATATGATTTTAAAGCCAAATTTACTGTCTCTAAATCTAGTTTTGGTTCATCAACAAAAGTACTTTTTCCAGTGTGGCATATAAAATTATTTCTAGAGTCAATTCAAATGATTTCTTAATCACCATGAAAATACTTTTTCTAAAGAATTAAGTGGCGACTCACAACACACATACACATTTCACCAATGGGCCCATAGGGGGTTCTTTCATGTGAGATTTCACACACATCAATCACTAATGCACAATCCACCATGGAGGGTGTTTTCCTCAAGAGAAAAAAATTAAGGTGTGAATCGGTGTTCGGGCGAGGTCTCACATTTTGGAATTGGTCTCTTCAATGATGATGTTTATGATTATGTCTCAAAGTGAGAGTTGTTTATGTTTATGCTTTAGTTGATTTATATAGTTACTCCAAGAGTCAAGTAGCTTTCAATCAACAATCCAACTACAAACTCTTTTGCAAGGTGATGTTTTCAACCTTTAAGTCTTTGTCCTCTTTCATCTCCTATTGTAGAAGTTTCAAATCACAAATTTTTGCTTCCCATAATCTTTGTAGTATATTTGGCAATCATGGAGTTCTAAATTTCTTTTGCTTCTTTATAGGAATAGTTGACACCAAATAATTAGTTAGAAAGTGTACCAATCATTGTATGTCTACAAACCTTAGAAGCATGCATCCATGTATTAGAATTTTCATCATTTTCAAATTCAGTCAACACCCAAGCAACTCCATGAATATCTAGAACATAGTGGACTCTCTCCTACCATCATTTAAAATTTTAGCCATCAAATACTTTAATTTTGGAGATGTCAGAAAATGCCTTAATAAATGGAAGAGGCATATGTAGAAAGGTAGCAGAAACATCAGTAATCGCAGGTATAGAGCCATTGGCAGGAGTAGAAGCACCAGTGGTGTGAAGGATAGTAGTAGTGGCATCAATAGCATCATGAAGGACAGTAGTAGTGGCATAATTTACAACCATTTTAAATCCTTAAGATTGTTAGGAAAGGAAATAGGAATAAGCAAAGTCTGAGGTGTACCAATACAACATTGTCCGTAAGAATTTACACAAGGTAATCTCTCAAGATGAAACAAACCCTTCCTTTAAAACAGGGTAGCAAAAACTAGAACAAAAATATTTAGAGAACCCAACAATGTTTGTTGTATTTTTTTAAAGTGTATTAAGTGCACAGAAAGATGCTCTGTATATACACATTTGAAAATATTTATTAGGATTTAATTAAAAGCAGTCATAAAATACTTAATTATTATGAAATAGTTGTCAGGTGAATTTTAAAAAACTGTTACATGATTGGATAGAATATATTATGTAACCGAAGGTATGTAACTGAAAATATTTAATTTTGAAATAATTGAAAAATAAGTTTTTCTGGTAAGCCCAAATATTAAAATAAAAATTGGGCTTGGTCTAAGCCTGAAGACCATATTACACATAGAGGGGAATCCACAATTTAAGCTTTTGTATGGCCCATATGGGCCAATCCAAAGTCTTCTCCTTATGTATACGATCCCACCTCCTTACTAACTCTTTACAAGAATTTAAGCTTTTGTATGGCCCGTATGGGCCAATCCAAAGTCTTCTCCTTATGTATACGATCCCACCTCCTTACTAACTCTTTACAAGCGTAATAAAGTGAGTTGTTATATAAAGTCAAGTTTGAGTTCCTCTTTTATCCATGTGGGATAGATTTCATTTTGATATACTCATTTTTTTATTTATATATATATATATATATATATATATACAACATGAATTACAAAGCAATTTGGGTTATTAGGAATTCATTTAAGGCTCCTCTCTCTTATTTATGTTGAGGTTTATACTCATTTTTACATCGAAATACCTCAACTAGTCATTGTAGAATGGTGCCAAACCATCTTTTTCATTCTTTGAATAAAATACCTATCAATTAATTATAGTCAAGTAGTCATGCCTACGACTTTTAAAATATTCAGTTTGACTTCCATGTGTCATTACAATATTAGGGCGTCAGAAATAGCCTTTAGGCATTGATTACCTCAAACAATACATTATTAATACCTGTGACTATATGGTCGCACTCGTGACTCTTGATCACGTGCTTGGTCGCACTTCAAACATGGTCATGAGTAGCTACTGAATCATTTTTGACACCTTGGCCATGCTTGTGACTTCTTGAAGTTCCAAAAAATTTTCTAAGGGATTTTCTTAGATGCGCCTACTTCTGGCAGGCCACTCCTGTGACTCCTAGCAAAAAACTTGTTAAAAACTTTGAGATTTTTAAATTCAAATATGGTGCTTTGATTTCTTGATACCTTGTACCTACACACCAAGACTGAAACATTAGTACCTTTAATTTGATATGTCAAAGTCATTATTTAGAGAAACCCTACTTAGGTCAATAATCTCTCCCTTTTTATTTTGGTAATCAAATTGAGCATAAAAGATAAAAATAAAGTAGATAGATTAATATGAACTTAAAATTAGATAAGCTCTCCATCAATTTATGCTATGTAAAAAAATAATATGTGTATGGAGTGTGTGTTCATATTCATGTTAAGTTCAAAGTTCAAGTTCATGTTAAGTTCTAAGTTCATGCTCAATTGATTTAACTCTTACCCTTTGAAAAAATAAAAATAAGGCTTAACTACCTATAAAACCCTAAACTTTGTCTCTTTTTTCAAATCTATCAAGTTCTTTTATTTTTATATCTAAAATACCTAACCTTTTATATTTTTAAATTAAATAAGAATCCAGCAACTCATAGTTACTTTTCCAGCCAAAATGACACGTGATATTTGAGTATGCCAAATCACCCTGACAAGTCAGAATAAATAAAATACATATAAAAATAATAAAAAATTTATAATAATTTATTTAAAAATAAAAACTCAGAATTAATAAAATAATTTTTTTTAAAAAAAGGAAAAGGAAAACTAATTTAAAAAACATGGGTCTTTTAAAATTCTCACAAAAGTAGCGTGAGAACTTCTCCAATCCTTCTATAGAAAGAAAACATCGTTGTTAAAAAAAACCTAAATTTCAGTAGACAACATATCACTGGAATTCAGTCGTCGGAACTTAGAGTGTCGGTTTTGTTAGGGTTGTATGCCCTAGAGCCTATCCTTTATGCATATATTTGTAATCTTAATCCATTAATGGCAATTAATATATAAGTTTTCGTTTAAATGATCATTTTCATTTTATTGTATGACATATATATGTTCCATAAGTACTATGTAAGAGAATCTATTCTCAAAGAGTTTGGGAATATGGAGACAGATTATTTTTTTCATAGACTTTAAAGTAAGTTCACGGTCATAGGATTATTGGTAGGAACGTCATTAGTATGGAGAGGCTATCACCTTTGTTGTCATCCTTAACAAGTATGAGATACTTATTGATATGGTTATAGTGAGTCTCAAACTACAGATATATGATGTCATGACAACACATGGAAACTCATGAGATTAGTAAGTCGAACAGTGACATTACATGATGGACACATGGGTTTTATCCACTAGTCAATGTTTGATAATCTAGATTGTAATTGTGCATATAATCCTTAGACTTGAGGTGACATGTTATCTAACATATTGGTGGCTATGATTTGTTACTGCTTACATGCCGATGTTAACCAAGTATTGGTATATGGCATGTGGCAGCCATAATCAGTGGTATGTTGAGATAAGTGATCTCCAAGAAAGGATTCATTAACATGGTTATATAAGGTAGAAATCCTATGACTTTTGGTTATTCTCGATTCACAAATCCTTAGCTAAGGTAGTAAGGATTCACTAGAAAGAGTTTCTAGTAAGAATCAGTTTATCGAGAATTAGAACCGGATAGAACT
Organism: Codiaeum variegatum; assembly: GCA_948294925.1. NCBI lineage: Eukaryota > Viridiplantae > Streptophyta > Magnoliopsida > Malpighiales > Euphorbiaceae > Codiaeum > Codiaeum variegatum. Next base: position 14,443 of record CAOJBK011728558.1, read on the forward strand.
CATATGATCTAACATATAGGGTTTGACTATTCCATGACCACCTAGCTAAGATTGGGAATCCGTAATAAAGGGTTTCGAGTGCACGGTAATTATAAACAAGAGGTCCATGCAATGTCAAGGATACAATAACCGACATTCATTTCTAATTTGGTAGTCATGATATGTTATTCTAGACATCACTCAACACTTATGGGACTAAGTATGGATTATGGATTACATACTTGGTGGGAAGAAAAGAGTTTTCTTTATCCCATTGCTAATTAGAACATGAACCTAGTAAGTCACACATCATAAAGCATTTCCCATGGCTTGAAATTTAATAATATTAATAATTGATTAAAGAGTTTAATTAATTATTAACAATGATAGAATTAGACTTGTAATTAAATTTACAAAGATGCTAGCATGTCTTAATGTCTAATTAATAATGTGATTAATTCAATTATGTCACATTTGTATGAGGGAC
>CAOJBK011728801.1:0-11560 GCA_948294925.1 Codiaeum variegatum
CCCACTTTTTAATTATTTAATTTTTTTTTTCAAAGACTCACTAACGAGAAATCGAAGCGTAAAAATGCGTCCCAACTGAGAGATTGAGATAGAGAGAGAGAGAGAGACAGTGTTAGAGCTCAAACACTTTGCCTTTGAAAGCTTTCAAATCAACGTCTTAGGGTTTCTATATCTCTGTAAGTTCCAAAATTTTTCCCTTTCCCCCTTATTTTACTGCTACTTACAAGTTCTGTTTTCGGCTAGAATTTGTTTTTTTTTTTCCTTAAATTTTGTAATTAATTGTTAATTACGGTACATAGATTGCTTGTTTTGAGGGTGGGGTTTTATGATGTGTTTGTTTTAGATGGGAAATGCTGATTTCATAATGAGAATTTCAATTTTCCATTCTCTGTTTTGGTTTCTGTGATCACGTTTTAGAATGGAGATATTTTTTGACTTTGAATTAGATAATTTTACTATACTGTTATGGAACTTGAAAATTTTGTTTAATTTAGGTCAATTATGCTTTTTTTTTTTTCCTTTTAATTTTTTTAATTCGGCATCCTTTGTTAAAACAATACATGTTAAACTTAAAAGTTTGAACTTTTCCCTATTGTCTTCTCTGCCTTTCCAGCGGACAACCACAAAACTTTTTTCGTACGTTTAAACTTTTCTAGATCTTTTGAGTGCTTGTACATTGCATAGGCTTTTGTTTTTCTGCTTGGTGTTCTATTTTGTTTTTTTTCCCGGGGAATTTGCTTATTAATTGCAAATGTTGGTTTAATCGAAATTTGTTTTGCTATCTGTAGGCCATTTCATTATTTGATATCTTTTGTGCAAATATTTTGATTGGTTTTGGCGGGTGATAATTTCCCTTGGATATCAGTGGAATAAAAAGTTGTCAAATGGAGTTTAACAGGCAAAGATGTTGCTTACAGTTGTTGTATGGGAATCAATTATATTCATACATCATCATCTGTACAAATATTATGTTCTAAGACAAATAACTTTCCTTTAAAAAGATTTGCAGGAAATATTCTCTATCAGAGTTTTTAGGGCGGGCAGTTGTGAAACTCTTCTTGTGCACTCACACACACATCTGTGGCATCGTCTCTCTAAAATTGATGATCTGTTTCTAAAGTTTCTTAAGTGCAGATATTTACTGACATATGGGTTAAGTTTTGACCTTTTAACCAGTAGATTCTGTTTTCTTTTCCCCCCTATACACAGGGGTCTATCATCCAAGCTAAGCCGGATTGGATAGTGAAGGGAAAAAAGTTACTTCTGCTGTAGCATTTTTGTTAGATTGGATTATGGGTGAAGAAGACACTGCAACTGAAACTCCTGAAGTAGTGGCGAATGGGACTACTGTCCCAGAGAAAGCTGGTAAATCTGTTAAACAAAAAAAAGAAGAGGAAAATAATGAAGTGAAAGCAATGGATGAAGATAAAAATGATAATGAGAGAGCTGATACTGAGGCTGAGAAGATGGATGAGGACCCTAAGGTGAATAATGAGAAGGAAAGCAAAGAAGAAAGAGAAAAGGAAGATGAAGACAGAGTAAAAGAGGAACCCAAAACTGAAGCAATGGAAGAAGAAACTGGACCTAAAGGAGACGAGAAGGTTGAACAAAAGAAGGAAATCGAAGAAGAGGCGGCAGATAAGGTTGATGAGTCTGAGGATAAAGAAGAGGTGAAGGATGAGGTAGATGAGTCTGAGGATAAAGAAGAGGTGAAGGATGAGGTTGATGAGTCTAAGGATAAAAAAGAGGTGAAGGATGAGGTTGATGAGTCTAAGGATAAAGAAGAGGTGAAGAATGAGGTTGGTGAGTCTAAGGATATAGAAGAGGTCGATGAATCCAAGGATAAAGAAAAGATGGAGGATAACAGTGATGAGCACAAGGATGAAGAAGAGGTGGAGGATAAGGTTGGTGAGCGCAAGGATGAAGAAGAGGTGGATTATAAGGCTGATGATCACAGAGATGAAGAAGAGTTGGACGATAAGGCTGATGAGCGTAAGGATGAAGAAGAGGTGGATGATAAGGCTAATGGCCACAAGGGTGAAGAAGAGGTGGAAGAGAATGAGGATAAGGGGTCAAAGAAACGTGAGAAAGGGAAGAGTACCAGACAGAAGAAGAGCGGTGGAGAGAAAGCTGAAAAGAAGAAGAAGGTAGCAGTAGAGAAAAAGCAGTCAGAGCCAAGGACTCCTGTCACTGACAGGCCCCAGCGTGAGAGAAAATCTGTTGAAAGGCTGGTGGCATCTATTGAAAGAGATGCTTCGAAGGAATTCCACATTCAAAAGGTGTTCTCTTTTTGTTAGAATTTTAAATTTGAAATTGCATTTTCTCAAAAACAGTCTTATTTATATTATGTTGGGATTTAAATTTTTACAATTTGCCTTTCAAATTGCAGGGCTGCGGTACCCCCCTGAAAGATATACCTAATGGTATGGTCTACCTATTGTTTATGTAATTTCTGCTTAATTGGTTGCTGGGCTAGTTGAACATATTGGTTTTGCTTATTGATGCTCTCTTTTGCTGTTTTGTTTTATTCTTTCATTTTTTTCAAGTATTGGTGTCTGTTAAGGATGTTATGATTAGTTGAAGGCATCAGTTGATTTTTCTATTTTGGTTTTAAAGATTAGAAACAAGAGCTAGCAGCAGTTAAGATCTGTGGGGAAATATGGGAGAAGTATGACTTTTAGATTGAGGCTAGAGGAGTATATAGGGGATAAGGTGGAATGTGATTTGTGGAGAATATAATCACATGAGAAAAAAGCATGACGAACTACATTTCATGGGTATAAATGCTCTTTTGTCCTCAGGCTTTTCTCTGTTTCCATTTGTGTCAATTGGTTTTGTAGATTCTGAAAAGTTTTGGTGTCAAAGATGCCTGTAAGCTTCACTGTCCCAGTTGGTAGGATGAGTGATCCTTGGAATGTATAGTTGTCATCTACTATTTAACAATTAAATCTTAATTTACTGATACGAACATGGATAGTGATCCATGCATTAACTCTACTAGTTGGGTTCTTATATTCTTTTATTTCTCTAGAACTCAATTGTTTGCATTACCATTTTGATCAGAGTTGTATTAATGATGTTCCATGATTTACAGACTCTTTTATTGATCGGGAAGTTTTTGCATTGAAACCATAAATCTAAGATAAATTTTCTCAAAACTTTTCCACTAGAAGTTCTCTTCGCATTTGACGTTTTTCTATTTTCTTTTAAATTATATATGCTAGGTTTACGAGGTTGGTTGAAATTTTATGGGTATTTCTTTTCTTTGTACATTTTGAGTTCAGATGGCTGTACTAAACCCATACTGGGTGTAGCAAATGACCCCTAAATGTGTTTTATCTTCAGTGGCATTCAAGTTATCACGAAGGAAGACTGATGATACTTTTAAACTGCTTCATACAATTCTCTTCGGAAGGAGAGGGAAGGTAATCTGACTACTATTCTCTTGTTGTTTGTTTATGTTTATACCGCTCCGTTCTTATCTGTCTGTCTCAGTTAAAACTAATATCTGTTGAAGTGTCAAAAAATTTGTCTATTAGTTTCTTGTGGATGTGAGAACTAAAATTCAAGGTTTTCTTGCCTTTCTTTTATGCAACTTGAGTTTCTTCCTTTTGCAGGCAATTCAGATCAAAAGTAATATATCCCGGTTCTCTGGTTTCGTATGGCATGAAAATGAGGTGAGAATATCAACTTTGTGAGAAAGAGTGTTCCTTCCATTCATGAGATTTTTCAGGATTAAGGTCTTTGTTCATCACTGTGCAAGCGATCGCTAGTCATGATATTTGATGTGTTATTCTGAAAGAAGTTTTCTCATTATGATTTTCCATCCTTGATATTCTATCCTTGCCGCAGGAAAAGCAAAAGAATAAAGTGAAAGAAAAATTTGAGAAGTGTAATAAAGAAAAGTTATTAGAATTTTGTGATGTGCTTGACATACCAGTTGCGAAGGCAACTACAAGAAAGGTGAGTTACTCAAAATTTTACATTAGCAGTCTGGGTCTTAGTTGTTTAAGGGTTGTGCTGTCATTTTCCCAACAATAGAATGCAACTTCTGGACTAGTGAAAAGTATTTTGTTCTCTCTCTCTCTCTCTCGCAAGTTACCATGTATGCATGCAAATCAATGAATTCTAAGATTTTACTCCTTTGTACGTGTCCTATGTGTGCACAATCTTGTAATGTGACTGAACTTGCAGCTTAAGTGTTTTTCGGTTATGAATCAGACTGTAACATGCTCACTGCTTGAACCCTACTTGCAGGGTTTAGCAATATAAACCTTTCAGTGCTCACCTTTTCTACTAGTGGAATAAGACATGATGTTCTTACTGAACTTAATTGTATGTGCAGGAAGATGTTATTACAAAGCTGATAGACTTTTTGGTGGCCCCTCATTCTACAACTACTCTGCTACTTTCAGAGAAAGAGAAGGTTGCGTTTCCTCTTTTTCCCAGTTCTTACGGGTTTGGATTTGCGATATCAAATATTTTAATCTTTAAAGTTTATCTTATTATTAGGCAAGTAAAAGCAAAAAGCGCAAGAGGGTGACCAAAAGCTCAGCCTCGAGTGCGTCTTCAACGCGCTCAATGAAGGTATATTTCTTGCAGTCGCATAATTTTGATTTTGGCTTAATTAGCATTGTATCTCATTATCAATTTTGATATTGGTATTATTGCACACCCTGACATTTATCTGTATTATGGTCTGCTCCTTTTTACTATTTGTTTATTGTTTTCATTTCATTTTCTTTTAATATACATGGCATGTTTCCCAGAGTCGAAAAAAGGCTAGGGGTGCTTCAAAATCTGGTAAAAAGGCTACTACTGATTCAGAAGATGAGTCGGACGATGAAAAAGTGGAGGAAGAGGAAGAAAATGTAGAAGGAGAAAAGGAAAATGGCGTTCCTGATAAATCTGATTCTGAGATGCCTGAACATTCTGAAAATGAGGAGAATGAATCTGAAGAGGAATCTGAAGAAGATGCTGATAATCACAAGAGAAGCTCGAAAGTGTCGTCTCAAAAGAAGGAATCTGCTGGAGAAGCTAAAAGCAAGAAAATCACAGATTACAGTAAATCCAGTCCTCCTCCCAAAGGAGTGACTAAAAAATCTTCAACAAAACACACTGAAGCTGATAATGACAGTGATGCAAGTCCAAAGGTTTTCTCGAGGAAGAAGAAAAATGAAAAAGTTGTCAAGGAAAAGTCCTTGACTGCTATAAAATCTCCTTCGAAGGAGAAAACAGGTATTTTTTCAAGTCAATTGCGAAGAATGTATTAATCGAGTAATCATAAATTGTTTGATTAAGTTCTTGTTTTAATTTTTATGAAGATATCTTTTGTGTTCGATTTTATGAGTGCTGTAGTTTCCCTACTCGGAATTATACTGAAAAAATCAGTTCTTATACTAAGGTAAAAAAGCAGCAAAAGGAAAGGAAAAGGCTAAAGTCAAAGAGGAGAAATTGAAGCCAACTGATGACGAACTTAGAAATGCCATATGCGAAATTCTTAAGGAGTTGGATTTCAATACGGTAAGATTTTATTCTTCCAATTTGCTACTGATTAAAGGCCTTGATAGCAGTTGAAGTTCCAAATAATGCTAACTGGATTTCTGATTGAAGCTTATAGTTATAGCCCTCCTGATTGCTCATATAGCTGCTGTGAGTTCCTCCTGAGCAACTCACAAGCACCTTTTGTTAACGTCTCCAAGACATGCCAAGTCTTGTAGTTAATGTCTTCATTTGGCATTTTGCTTCATTGGTTGGGTACTTCCATATTGGATCCATGTGTTTAATCATGAAGCTGCCTCACTTTGGTTCATGTTCTCAAGCTATACTCTTCAAGGATTGGTGTTTGAAGCAATTAAAATACTAAAACTGGAGCTGAATAGGCTGATCTAACAAACTAGTGATTTAAAATATTGCATCATTTCAAAGAATACATATTTAAAGAAAGGACTGTTTTGTGATTTGCTGACTAGTTTCCTATTTCGGTAACGCAAGGGATTGCATTTTTTTTAGGTGCAAACCAGTGGTCTTTTTCTTCACAAATTTATAATGAAATCTGTATTTTGCAGGCTACGTTCACTGACATTTTGAAGCAACTTGGTATGTGTTCTTCACTTCCTGTTTAATTTTTTTTTATTAATTGTATTATCATTATATTAGGTGTAAAAACACTCTTTAATTTGATATAATTTTCTACTCCCTATTAAGACATTGATTTTGGTGTGTCCAAACTTTAGTTGATCTAGAGAGCTAACATGAAACGGCATTTCTATAAATATATTAAATCATTCATTTTGCTGGACTAGAGTGGATTTACAGACATGCTATGTGCACTTCATTTTCTCATTTCTCTGTTCATGTGTCAGAAGGTCCACTTTTGATGATATTAGATGAATTTAGTAAGAATTTGGACAAAAGAAACCTTTATAGGAATTGCTCAGCATCTAAACAATTTTTTTTACTCACCTTTCAATTTTTGTTACTTGCAGTGAAAGTAAAAACATTTGTTGGGATGCTCTTTCCCTTTTTCTGAAACATATGTTCTGCTTTTCAGCTCGGCAATTTGAGACTGATCTCACTTCAAGAAAATCGTCTATAAAACTTATGATCCAAGAACTCACCAAACTGGCTGATGAGGCTGATGATGAAGATGGAGAGGATGATGCTGAGAAAGATGAAAACCAATCTACTGGCCAAGAGGTTGAGGCCTGATATTTGTATTGGGACTACCTAAAAATAATGTATCTATTTATCGTCTTTATCCCTGTAGTTTCCACCTAGTGATGTGCACAATACTGTTTAGTCTGTCTGTAAAGCCGATTATGTAATTTAGTGTTAGTGTTTTAATTTTCTGTTGAAGCATGACTAGTATTTGTTAAAAAGTGTAGAGGTAAAACTACTTTTGCTGTGTACACGTTAACATAGAGTGTAGGAATTTTTTGCACTTGTTAAGTCTAAACTGATTTATGCGGGAGGTGACCATTGGTTGAATTGTGAGATTTATGCCTTCGTTTCTTTTTTGATAATTTGCCATTTAGTCATATATTTTGACCCAAATAGCGCTGGGTATCCACTAATTATGAGGATAATGACCAAATATCTCCTCCCTCAAGGTCCAACAATAATGACCCGTGCTTGTTCCTATATAGGGTGGAGTCTCTGAAGTATTCTTCAAGAACATCTGATGCTGAGGATTGATAAATTTGTCCTAATAAGGATTTTTGCAACCTATCATGTGAAGACCTCATAAGCGAATACCTTCTTCCTCAAAAAGAGGTGAAGGAGGCCTCACTACTTGGTGGGACTCTTAATCCAGATAGTATGCCACCATCTGAAAGCAGCTTGAAAAGTGAGATTGTCGAGAATAGAGATATTGCTTCAAAGAAGTGCCTCCCTTTCCTGAGAAAATTGCTACTTGTTCTTGCTTATTGAACTGGCTTGGTTCTATGAGATATATTCATTAGGATAACCTCTTATTCTCAAAGAAATTGGATATCAGAATCATGCACTCAAGCTTAGATGGTTTGCGGGCTCCTACCCTTATTGGGTTAGCTTACTCTCAAGATTGGTTATAGGTAAGAGCAAATTAGGTATACTTCAATTAACTCAGTCTCATTAATGAGAAGAGGCTAGAAGTCTTTCATCAAACTCCTAATTACTAGTTGAAGTTAGCAAGACATTTCAACAAAATGGTTTGAGATTGCAACCTTCGCAAGGGCAACCTTGTCCTTAAAGAAAGCATACTGTCCACATAAGACCTTGGGGAAAACTCAGACCTCCTTAGAGCGGTTCTTACATCATCAAAAAGATCATGTCTGGCGGAGATCTCATCGTGATGGACATTGATGGTAATGAATTCACAAATTCAAGAATTTTGGATCAACTCAAGAAATATTGAATCCAGTGTTCTTGTTGCATGAATATGCATCCTGCATAATTATTTTGTAACAAGAATTACGTGACTTAATTTTCCAAAAAAAAAAAAATTCATAATCTTATTCTCAAAATGCTAAAATCTATTATAAGGAGACAAGTAGGCGACTCTCATGGGTACGATCCAAATCATCAAATAAATTTTTATGTCTCAACATCTTCCATTCATCTGGACTCTTTGATTTGCATGTAAAAGTAAAATCAAAAGAAAGTAGACAGAAAAAAAGAAGCCCACTAAGCTGAAAACATGAAAGGGTGACTTCGCCAAAAATTAAGGCAAAAGCTTGTTAGATTGAAAACTCAAAAGAGGCGGTTTAGACAACAATCAAGACAACTTACTAAGTCAAAAAAAATCCAAAAAGGACGGCTTAGGAAAAAGCTAGAGCCAAAAGAAACAAATAAAATAAATGTGTTATTAAAGTTTTATTCATATTTGGAACATCTTATTCAAAATCGAAAAAGAATATTTGAGACAATAAGAAAATCAATCTAAAGGTCCTTAATTCGCGATCTGTATCAGAACAACATTATGCCTGTGCTTCTCCTTATGCCAGCATGTCTCAACCCACCAAGTCAGATACTCATGTGTGTTGTTATAATCATTTCCAAGCTTTATAGTCCCAATGTTTTGAACCCAACCTAGAAGACAACCTTTATCATTTGAGATATCACTAAAATAGCCTCCAAAAGAGCAACATCTAAGGCACACCCTGATTATGTCCCATATGATGGACAACTCTAGAAGCCTAGTAAAAGGTCACCATCTTCAAACCTAATAAATATGCATGGCAGTAGGCCATGGTCCTTGTCATGAACAACTCAATCCCATACCACTTAGGCCTCTAAAGTAAGTCATCAAGATCCAACTCGAACAACAGTAATCTACTCTTTTTCGGTATCCAGCTAAAAAGCAATTCTCCAAGTATGATATCAACAAGCCAAATAATCCTTCTTCATAAGACTTGGAATAATCTTCAGATGATGACTTAGCCAAGTTTGAAAGGCACAAAGAAAATCAGAAATGCATCATTGAAACTAAAAAAAGAGAAAAAAAAAACAAAAGTTTACCTAAAGCAATATGGGTCTAATATTACAAGTACCTCCAGATCTACAACATCAGTCTAGATTCATCATGGTCTTAGCCAAGATGATAGAAGTTATAAACTTCCCATCACACATCAGGGGGTATCAACTCAACTACCCTCACATCATCCCAACCAATTGGGTTAACAAACACATACAACTGTTAACTAAAAAGCAAATGCCATCTGTCTCTTCTCAACATACTTATCATCCTCTAACCTTTTATCATTAAAAAAACATCATAGCCACAATAGATAGCTGATGTCTCCTTTATAGACAAACCAAGTAAGTACTTGAAAGAGTTAAAGTACTCAACTGGAACAACCAAGTCAACCTCGGGGTTAGACTCAAGCAATATAGAAAACTCCTCAAAGGTAGGGCACATCTCATCCATACATGTTTCAAAATGAAACATGAGATCAATAGGATGCCACAGTCTCATACAAGCCTTTAAAAATTCTCAATAAATCTTGACATCCCTAAGTGTGGGTAAAATGCTCATGCCATATCATTCGAGGTGGATAAGCTCTACATTGTTCATGTTTTTGCACCAAGCATGCATCATAAAGTTGAAATATGGCTCCATTGTTGGGAGAAAATTTTGAAAAACAACCTTTTTCTATTTTAGAGAGGACTAAAAATAGCTTTTCTACCCTGAAAATCACACCTAAAGCCTTATGACAAGTAAAATGAGGAAGAGGGGGAATATTGGACATTTGTAAATCGGCCAGTGCCTGCAGGCCTGTTATGGGTCCCACATACTTATGACGGTGCCCACAAGTGCTTGCTGTGGACCATGATTCCCAAACAAATCTTGATTTCTTATTTTCACCCCTGTTCTGTAAAAAAAAAAAGACAAATGACTTTTTAAGTCCTTCATGAGCAATTTTCAACAATTAAAAAAAAAACCAACCATTTTGCAAAATAAAGAAATTGAATTAAAATAAAGTTCAGATTTTATTAGAAATAAATCCACGATGGGGCCATTTTTCAATCGTATATACAAAAATACATGCATAATCATGGGGACATTATTAGATGCCTTCGAGGCCTCATCCTGAGAAGGTCTTTCCTCACTGAACGGGAGCCTCCTTACCTTTCCTACCTCTGATGGTCCTCGAAGACACGCAATTGAGCGAGTGTCATACCCATCCTCTTCCTAACATTCCTAGCCTGAGCATATACTGGCCATAAGGGCTATAACAAGACATAGCAAACAGTTAAAACAAACTTTTTTTCCAAAACTAGAAATGGGAAAGATCAACCACATAGCTCATCTGAAGCATCCATGCTTAATGGTGTAAAGCCCTTTAGATAGGTATGACCTATATAGTGGATGAAAAACTACCCTTGAGGATCTGCATAAGCTATATACTTTGATAATGGAACCTTATAATTGCTAGGCCAGGCTGCCTGAGCAAGCATAGAGCCACTGACACCCCTAGAAGCTGAAGTAGAGCAAGAAGTATTAACTTAACTCTAAGAACACCTCAATGTGGGGACAGGTGCCAAGCCAACTCCCTAACCTATAAGAGGTATGCCATGCACCAACCTAATGGCCATAAAGTCTAAGTATGAAACTTTCGAGTCCAGAAAGACATACCTCATCACTCCCAGCCTCTAGGAAGTCTCAAAGTATCTCCCTTATAAATAAAGGATGGTTAGTAGGAATAACATGAGCCAAGGTTGCTCAAATAAGACTCTTCGATCAAGCCGTAACCAAACAATATCCTCTTCTTGGTAGCCAGAATGGTAGAATAAGTATTGAGTATATCATCTCTATTCAAGTTCAGGTTGAATGGAGCAAAAATCATGTGAAAATTAGAACCATTAGCAAGCAATGACATATGTCAATCCAAAGTGATAAATCACTCAACATACCATTAGAGAGGTCCTTAGAACCTCTTTATACTTCTGAAATGTGAAGTCCCTCAGTACTGCATGCTAACTAAAACTGCACCACAACCTACCCATGAGAAATAACTAAGGACCCTACAATTAATAGTGGGGGTAGTGTGTAGAAAATGAGCACATGCCCAAATTTACACAAATACTAGAAAGTCAGATCACAATCATAAAAATCTAGCTAATCAGAGAAAAAGAAAAACAAAGAGTAAAATTGACCTCCCATGTAATCACAGTCGAGTGGATCCGAGACATAGAGCCCATAGCATTATAAGGAGCAGTCAAAGCAGAGCCTAAAGGGAAATGCGAGTCGCGCAACGGAAGTCGAAATAACATCGAGTTTTTAAAAGTTTTCATATTAAATCCTTTTGTTAAAAAACTTTTAACATATATGTTCACATGTATGAATCAAACTCTTTGATAAAAATATTTGAATACTTAGGACCACATTTAACCCATCAAGACTTGATCTACCAATTTTGTGCAAAACATAAATATTCAAAGTATATAGAAGAAATGTATCAAATACCTTTTTCCTTTTCTTTGTTGAGCTCCTCAAATGTGAAGCCCTTAGCTATCTCACACCAAGCTTGGGCAAGATTGAGGTCCTCTTCACTTTGATGCAAGACTTGATCCTTTG
>CAOJBK011729106.1:0-12618 GCA_948294925.1 Codiaeum variegatum
TTTCTTATTTTTGCACCATCAAATCTGATCCATCAATATAAGTCCATAAACTTAAATTGTGCTCAAATTGGACCTCAAATGGACCCATAAAGTGTAAAAAATTGAACCCAGTTGGACTGGACCAGAACTGTAAACTAGGCACGCGAGCCAAGGCCCTGACACATGAGCTAAGCACCTAGTGCTTAGGCCAAACGCCTAGCGCACGCTCCAGCAGCCTGGTGCACGGGCCCAGTTTTCTAACGATTATGACTCGATTTTTCTATAAATTCGACCCTCCGGGTCACCATTTTAGACAACCTTTGATAGCAAACCTCTATAGAAATTTCTACTTAAATTCTAAATACCCAAACCTCTATCGAAATTTTTATTAAAATTCGAATAAACTCCAGATGCAGTTTTAGACAATTTCTCCTAATATAATGGAGACTAAATCTGGTTTAATCAAACCTTCTGAGGCACCAATTCCATGTCCAAGAAAGTAAAAGGTAGTAATCCAAATCCATTTCTCTTTTTCAATTAAAACCCTAAAAATTTAATTTTTAGGTAATTCACATCTTTTCAAAATCATTTTTTAATAATCTAAAGTGAACTAATTAAAGTCTATCCGGTTAACTCTTTCAAAACTAAAATGAATTAGCTTCTGAATACACAACCACTAGCCCACTTTTCAAAACAATCCCAACCTCTTTGCAAGAAGGGAGAATGGCATGTGGTTTGATTTTCATTCATCGGGATATGCCAGCAAGCCATTTTAAGGCTTTAACTTCAAATATGTTTTTTATTATCTATTTTATTTATTTATGTTTATCCATAAATTGTTTGTTTTTATTTCATTTTCGTTATTATTATTATTTTATATCTGTTTTATGTAATTTGATTTGGTACCCTTTCTATGTCATATGGTTAGAGGAGGATCCCCTTTATTTTATCTATTTTATATGTAATTTTATTTATAATTGCTTTATTTTCTTTAGATATGTGATTGGGATGTGCACCTTCCCTAGTACTCTTTTAGGCTAGAGGAAGGATCCCTGTTTTTTTTTTCCTTTTATTCACTTTTATCTCTTTCCAATTATTTTTTTCAATTCATGTCATATATCCTGCCCGTGCATCATTTTAATGCTTTACCTTGTTCATGCACCATGATAATATGTCATGCATACACAAAAATTACTTTTTATCCAAAATCATATGACACTTGGGCCAAAAATTGTTAAAAGGAAAATGAATCATTTTCTAAAATCAATGCTTTCATAGTGTTAAAGAAAATGAACTATTTTTAAATCAAATATTTTGTATCAATCACGAGCCCTCAGATCTGTTTTTTTGTTCGAGGCTCACCTTTTCCTAAAAATTGGATAAAATTATTTTCAAATGGAGTTTATCGATTTTCTTAATTTCCTTGAAAAATGACATGTTTTTTTTTTAAGAATTAAGTAGCGACTCACACTCACACAATGCACCCAATGGAATCATAAGGAATTCACCTAAAGTGGAAATATGCCCAACTGACCCATGCATAATCTGACACCCCCCCCCAAGTCGGTTTCCTCGAGGCCCTAAGAAGCTCGAGGTGCACTGGTAGCCCACATTGCTAGAAAGAGCCTCACAGATCCTAAGACTTCTGGAAGAAGATTTCATTGAGTCCATTAGGTCCTAGAGCTTTGGTGGCTCCAAGATTGGACACAACATCCTTAATTTCTTTCTTTGCTACATTAGCAATTAATGACTCATTCAATTCTTGAGGCACTACCCTTTCTACACACTACAGAACTTCATCCATACACCGGTTATACTTAGTAGTAAAGAGGTTCTGATAAAACCTAGAAATGATGCTCTCAAACTCCTTTTGATCTTCAATCTACCCTATCTCTTCCGAACTGAGTCCAACAATTGTGTTTCTAATTATTCTTTAAATGAAAACTATGTGAAAATAGTGCATGTTCATGTCACCCTTCATTAACAATTTCTCTCTAGACCTTTATTTTAGTGAATATCTTCATTCTGCCATAAGTCTTTAAGCTCTTTGATTAATCTCATCTCTGCCATGTTTTTTTCCTCAGTCATATCCCCTTGATAAAGATACTCTAGCTACCTCTTAACTACTTCAAACTTGATCTTACTATTTCCAACTGAGTCTTTATGTCGTTTCTTCAATTTAATGCCACACTGCCTCATTTTGCTTGCTATATCATTAAAAGATCTACTGTTTTAATCCTGTGGCCATGTTTGTTATAAGATCTTATTCCAAAACTCTTCTAATAACAATCTATCTTCAAATTTGAAAGAGCCTTTGAATTTGAAGTTTTTATCATCCAATTTCACTATAATTGGATAATGGTCATAGCCTATCAGGTTACCATGAACAATTAAAGCATAACTAAATTGTAATCTCCAATTAAGATTAAATAATGCTTTGTCCAACCTTTGAGCCATATTCCTATATCCTCTATTCTTATTATACCATGTGGAAATTGTGCCCTTGAACCCCAAATCAACTAGTTCATTTTCATTTATCTAATTAGTAAACTCTTTAGCCATGCTATCACTAAGTCGTCTCCCTCCTGTTATTGTTTATGGACTGACAACTGAGTTCATGTTCCTTATGAGATATCACAGTATATCTACTTCAGGCTTCAAGTCTAACCATCTCTGAAATACTTTCCTTCCACACTCTTTATATGGGCTCCCATAAATGAATGTTTGAAACCATCAAACTTTGTTGTTTCTTTTCCTACATTCAATAAGAATAAAATGATCATTAGATTGCAAAACATTAACTTCCATATCATTTTTCCACCATAATCTTAGGCCACATGCCTGATTAACTGCATCAATATAGAATCACTACTTATATTTGAATCTTTTCCTTAACTTATTCATATAATATGTACTCTTTTTAATTTCAGAGAGGAAAATAAAATTTGGGTAGTTAGAACTAATAAGTTCCTTAAGATGGTAAACTGTCAGGGATGCTTTACTCTTTGACAATTCCAACTCAAGATGATCATGGACATTTGGTGGCTTCGAGGGAGCTACCAACCCTTTGATCAATAGATTCTACAGAAGTTTTTGGTAATTCTACTTCATTTTCTGACTTAGTGCATTCTTTTATATCCTTTTCATCAACACCTTCCATTTCACCACATACCTTTTTACTGACTAGTTGTTCATCAATCTTTGTATCAGAGCTTCTACCTCTCTTTATTAAGTTGTTGTTCTCTTCTACTTGAATTGCAGAGTATAACTATTCACTCCCCTTTTGTATAGTTTCTTCCATTTTATCCTTTATATTCATATCATTTGGAATTATGGTTTGGTTATCACTATGATTTGAAGAATCATTTGGTAAATCATCCTGATTTTCTAAGGAAGTTAAGTTGGAAGCTTTAAATAAGTGGGAAAGGACCATAATGGGTTATCAAATTGTTTATTCTTTTTTAAATCTATCTGCCACTCCTTAAGTTTGGTTGGGTCCAGAGCTTTAAAGGTTATATGTGAACCTATAATGATGGAATTAAAAGAATTAAGGGTATAAGAAGCTAGAAACTAGTTGAATAAGTTTATTGGGTTTTCTAAAGGGAGGGGGAATTGGGAGGTGTAATGAGATTGGGCTCAAGGACACAAATCTCATTGGTTTAGGCTTTGGGCTTAGTACAAGGAAAAATGGATTGAGGTTCAGAAAAAATAACCTATGTTGACTTCATTGAGCTTATTAAAGTGGGGTCAAGTAAGGGAATGAAATCTTCTTCCCCGTACTATGTTATACCTTTCCCATTAAATTTCTCTTCCATACATACCCTTTCTGACACATTCCCTTTTACCAATACTATATTGGCCATTCCTTGAGCCTTTTCTTTATGCACCATACCTTCGGTCACGTTTTCTTAATGTCGAGTCTTATGGTTTCTAATCTAGAAGACTCCACCGTCTGGCAAAGCTCCAACCGTATGCTCTTTGTATTTTCCCTTTAAACTCTTTCCTACGATAATCTTCTCATCAGAGAAGCACATAGCCAAGGGCCATATTTTGGGGGTTCTTCATAAGCTATCCCCTGTCCAAGCATCATAAAAAAAAATACATCATATAGTTTTTCATATTCAAAGTAGATCTTGACTTGCTTATGTTATTGCTCTATTGTGAAACTAGTAGGCAAGGGATTGTGCATATTCACCATAACTCTCATTCTCAAGCATGTTGCTCAATTCGTTCCATTAAGAGGTAGATCTACTTCAAGTAACTCTTCAAATAGACTCCCAATTTTATGTCCAATTTGCCTATTCATCTTATTAGGAGCCAAACCATATACATGTATTTAGAACACTGACTTTTGAAAGTCAATTTCTCCTATGCGCTTGCTTGTTGGCCAATGCTTAATCACTATATGATGGCTTTGGAAGGTCCATGGCTGATTGTCTATAATCATTTGCATTTTTGCACTATCATTGAATTTGAAAGCAAAGATGTTTCTGTCAATAAAACTTACTTCAACTTTCTTTGTAGTTCTCCATCCCTTCTTCATTTAAATAGTTTTGTTAGAATGCTCATTCCTACCAATAATCTATCATCAATTTTACTGCTTTTCAGAGTGATTAAAAAGATCAATAATTGGTTCATTAAGCATCAATTTTTTTTTGAATTTATGAGTGTATATTGGTTGTTTTTGGTTTCCACGTATCATAAATGATTAGAGGTAGAATAAAAGCCACAAGGTAATAAAGAAGAGGGTTGAGAAGAGTAAATTTAAAAAAGAGGTAACAAAGATAAATGAAAGATGGACAGAAATTAGCTTCCAAAGAAGCTGGTTAAGGGTTTAGGATAGTTGAGAGAAAAAGCTCCTGACGAGTCAGTCATGCTTTTTTTTTTTTGGCAATAACTAATTTGACACATTGAGAAAGTATTAAAATGCTAGGATCATCCAAAAAAAAAAATCTGCAAGATTATATAAGAATGGTACAACAATGCACGAGGTATAAATCTATATAAACGAAAAGTGGATAGGCCTAGATAACCGGCGGTGACCATGGCCAAAGACCACCGGAGAATCGCACTCATGTCAACAGTATTCAATGTGACAGCTTAGACACTTAACGTGAACTCAACTACATCCAATTGTAACTAACAACCATTACTATATTTTGAATTGATTTAATGGTGCCACGTTATAACCCATTTGGTAAAGAGAGAGAGAGAAATCCCATTTATTACAGCATTTCCTTTGCCTTGAATTCACTCACCAATTTCCTGCCGTGGCAAGACTACACATGTTCCTTTTTTCCCCATTATTATCTGACTGAGTGTGTACAAAGTCCAGATAGATCTATGGACTTCTCCTTGGATCTTGCATTTGTGGGAGAGGTAGCTTAGCTGGACATACAGCAAAGGAAAACTGTAATTTCATTGTAGCACTTCTCTTCTCTTCGTTTCTACTTTGAAAGCATAGTGGTTCAAGAACAGCATTTTTTGAAAAAAAAAAAAGGCTTTGAGCAGCCCAAGAAATTCATAAAAAAAAAATAGAGCAAAAAATACAAAAATAAACAGTAGTTTACTTTTCGTCAATAATGCCTGCAGCAGCTTGAGAATATAGAAAAGAAAAGATTATTTGTGGCCTCTGCGTATTCTGAAATGAGTTCACGTGAATGTCCGTTTGTTTTGCGAACAACAAGTTCGAGTTACGAAGTCGTTTGACAGACCTCCTCTCTCTCCCACTCTTGCATTTCTTACCAGCATACAGAGCTACTATTTGCTTGAGCTGTTCATTGGCGCCTTTTTAGGAAATGGTGGATCTGATAGGATTTTGGAGTTATAATACCATATGGAAACTAATTCAAAATGAAACACTATGATTTAGGGATTGATTCCCATTTATTTATAATAGCATATGTATTTCTTCCAGTGGCGACGGCGGCAGATGACGAAACTTCCGCCTGCTTCAAGGTACTGTTTTCTATACTACTTATTAGTGTGTGTGATTTCTCTTGTTCGTCCGGTTACTTCAAGTGATGCTCAGGCGCTATTAACCCTCAAGTCATCCATTGATCCTTTAAACTCACTGCCATGGCCACAAGCTAATGATGCCTGTAATTGGCCAGGGATCAAACACTGCATGAATGGAAGGGTCACTAAGCTTGTTCTGGAGTATCTCAACCTCACTGGTACTCTAAATGAAAACGCTCTAAATCAATTAGATCAACTTCGCGTTTTGAGTTTCAAAGGCAACTCCATTTCTGGCAAAATCCCTAATTTTTATGGCCTCCTCAATCTCAAATCCCTGTTTCTTAACAACAACAATTTTTCCGGCGAGTTTCCTGTTTCTATTACTTCTCTACACCGATTAAAAGTCATAGTTTTAGCTGAAAATCAACTCTCTGGTTCAATACCAACGTCTCTTCTCAAACTTAGCCGACTCTATGTTCTTTACTTGCAAAACAACCGTTTTAATGGAACGATCCCTCCTCTCAACCAGACAAGTCTCAGGTACTTCAATGTCTCTAACAACAATTTCTCCGGTCAGATCCCGGTCACCCCAGCTTTGGTTCGGTTCAATACATCGTCGTTTTCTGGTAATATTCAAATATGCGGAGAACAGATCCAAAATCCATGTACAGATTCGGAGTTTGGACCATCGTCTAGTCCTCCCTATCTGACGAGGCCAACTTCAAAGTCATCCTCAAAGCGTAATAAATTAATTAAGATTATTGCAGGCAGTGTAGGTGGGTTCTTGGGGCTTTTCTTAATTAGTCTCCTCCTGTTGTGCTTCGTCTGCAAAAAACGTGGTAGAAAACAGGGCTCAGTCAAAGGCAAAGGGGTTGTCGCCGGAGGCGGTAGTGGCGGTGGGAGTGGGAGTGGGAGTGGCAGTGGCATTAGCGGTAATAATAATGGAACACAAGGTGGATTTTCATGGGAGGGAGAGGGATTAGGGAGTTTGGTATTCTTGGGTGCAGGTGATCAGCAGATGAGTTATAGCTTAGAAGATTTGTTAAAGGCATCAGCAGAGACATTAGGCAGAGGTTGTATAGGAAGCACGTATAAAGCAGTGATGGAGTCTGGATTCATCGTCACCGTTAAAAGATTAAAAGATGCAAGATATCCGAGGTTAGAGGAGTTTCGAAGACACATGGACCTCCTTGGTAGGCTAAGGCATCCCAATCTGGTCCCACTCAGGGCTTATTTCCAGGCTAAAGAGGAACGCTTACTTGTATATGATTATTTCCCCAACGGCAGTCTCTTCTCTCTCCTTCACGGTATGTTTCTTTTGTTTATCTTTTTTTTTTTTGGTACACTAGTTTTGAAAGAAATTAAGTAAGTCAAATGGAAAGAAAAGGAAAGAAATTTAATTTATTTCTATTATTTAATTGTATTAATTTTGAATAAAAAGAATGAAAAAAAAATAAAAATAATAAATTTATTAGTAAAACAAAAGAGTTATCCCCATTTCTCTCCAAACAACAAACATAGGGTAAATTCATGTTTCAAAAAAAATAATAATAATTCACTAAATTCACTGCACAGTTGGCCGGCAAATTTTCTTGGCCTTGCCTTATGTCTTGTAATAAGATTGGATTTATCATTGATAGAAAAGGTTATAGCTTTTAGGCAAGAACAAAGAAAATTTGAAAATTGATATTTAAAGCTTAGAAAATAGAGATTCTCTGGAAAAAAATAAAAAAACTAGAGTTGTGAGCTGAAGGAGTTTCGGGTTGGTTTTTGTCATGGATCTGTTCCAACAGCATGTAAAGCACTTTTAGATTACCATTTGATTTCTGATAATCAAACATTGGTATTATAGAGGAGAATTTTAAATTGGGTTTAGTTAATTCGGGCATTGACAAAGCTACTATTTGTTCTTTGTTCTCTGTCTTTGTACAAGGGGATCCTTAATTTTTTTGAAATTTTAAAATATAAGTTAAAATTATAAATACAGTGTTTCAACTTTTAAGCTTTTATTAAAATGTTGTTTCAATTTTTTTTTTTTTATTTCATATTAACGTCTCAACTATTTTAAATTTATTGGTTTATTGGAATTTTACAGAGTACATGTGAGTCTTGATTTTAGATTTTATTTTATTTTTTTTTTATAATTGCTATTGGTCCTCAAGTATGGTTTTATTTCTATAGTATGTTTGATATTTCTTTGTATGTTCTTTTTGTTTAGTTATTAAAATTTTCTTGAAGTTTTTACATGTTTTTAAATTATATGTATTTCATAATGTATTCCCCGGCTCCTTAATTTAAAATTCTAACTTGGTCCTTGATTGTGAACCCCATTTACTATTAGGGTTTCAAAGCATAAACAACAATTATAGCCATAGCAATAGTAAATATAATAAACATAGTAGAAATTTGTGTTACTGGGGAGTTAGAAATCACACATTGACAAACTTACAAAATGTTAAATAAGCTTATATATGATTGAACTCTTTTTATCTTAATAACTAGTTTTTGAAATTTTTTTTTTTATCAAATACTAGTTTTTGAGTTTAGGCAGCAAAAAAAAAAAGAGATTGTGAGGGTGAGAATGAGAGAGATGAGAGAAGAAAAAAATTATATATATATATTAAAAGTCTTTGTCCTCTTTCTGCTTGTATGGAAAAAAAATATAATTTTCAAAATTTACCTGATATTAGAAAATAATTTTTTTAAAAACTTTAACTGCAAAATCAAATAACATAAAATAAGTTATTTTTTAAAAAAATATTTTTGGAAAACAAGTTATTTTCTGCAAAATAAATAGATTTTAAAAAATTACTATTTAAAAATTATATTATTTATTTTATTTAATATTTCTTAATAATTCATAGTTATAACAATTTAGAAAACTCAATGCACCTCTCTTTTCTTTGTTTTTTACTTTTAATGTTTAGGTAATTTCTTTTTGTTGATGAAATAAATTAAAATAAATAATATGATGGAAATTAGAATTTAGGATTGAGTGAGATGTTGAATTTGAGTTGAGTAATAATAATTTGGTTGAATCATAGTTAAAATATTAGAACTAACTAATTAGGTAATAAAATCTAAATTATTATATATTTTTGATTTTTTTTTTAATAATTTTTCAATGTGAGATATTTGATTCAACACTCTCCTTCAAGTATCAAATTAGATCATTGGTAGGTAAATTGGATTGAATTAGCTGTAATAATTTGGTAATTATAATTAAAATATTAGATCTAAACAATTAGGTAATAAAGTTCAAATCATTATATATCCTTATACTTTTTGTAATTTTTCAATATGAGACATTTGATCTCAACATATTAAAGTGCTTATGAGATTAACTATTTTTTTTTCAAATAAAACTTTTAATCAATATCCTTAATGTTTTTTTTTTTCAACCAATATTTAAAAAAAAAAAACAGCTGGTTTATTGTTATATTGGTTTTTTGAAATGTTATGCTAAATAGTTTTACACAAAGATATATAGTCAAGGAAAAAGAAAGTTTTAAAATTATTTGTATATAAAAATGAATATTTTAATTAATATTACTTATTTATAAATAGTTTATTAGTATAATTATATCAAAAGCAGAATAAAATAGATAAAATAGCCAAAATAATTCAAATAACATTTTCTAATTCACAATCTTCAATTTGGAAATGAAAATTTTGAAATTAGGAAATGGAAAAGAAAACTATAAAACGAAAATGGATTTTTACAACTAAACAAGGTCATACTTTTTTATGATTTTTGGCATCCTGTTTTCCTTTTTTTCCTTTTCCCTCTTAAATACCAAGTAATAAGATAGATATTTTTTTTATATATATAATTGAGAAATAAATGCCAGAAACTAAAAATAACAGCAAAATCAAATGAAATAATTGTTTTGGTTGTTGGTACAGTCACATGTCACATATTTAAAAAAATATATATTTGAATAATTGTTGATCCAACATATTACTATTATCGTTTATATGGGTACGAATGAAAGATGGAATTTGAAAAGAAAGCAATAATGTAAGCCTTATAATGGGGTACCATGCTTCCTTCACCCACTTCAAACCATGTGAGTGAGTTTTCCACTTTTGTGCACCATTTTCTATTTTTTAGGTCTAATTACAAGTTCAAAATTCTTTCTAACTTCAATTAAAGTTTAAACTGCTCATCTTCTTCTTTGCTGTGGGGACTTTACTACCTATTCCATTATTTTTGTTTTCTTGCCATTCATTAGATCAAGTTTAATCAAATTATAGCTGTATTAAAAATTCTAATAAACAAGTTTGTAGTATGAAGGGGAGATTGGACAGGTTTAATGCTTTTTACCTGAGTTACTTTTTTTTTTTTTTGCTAAACTTGTTCTAGTCACTCTGATTCGTCTTGCAATGATTTAGAAACATACCAATTAAAAGAAAATATAAAGTTTTTTTTTTATTAAATATAATATAAGCATTTTATTTTCTCCCATATATTGTTTTATTGGCAACTATTTCATATGCTTAGCATCAAAATACTGGTTCAATAATTTAAAAAAAAAAAAAAACTGGTTGAATCGGGGGATGTGGTTTCTATACCCCCAGATATTTGATGTAGTTCAATGGTAGTAAAAAAGGAGGAAGGCTTCTAATGATTTAGATGAGTAAATTGAACTAGTTGACCATTTTAGATTTAATGTGATTGAGGGCACTAAAATTAATCACTATCATGTTGCCTTTTTTTCTTTTCACTTGAGGTGAAATTCTTTATAAAGGATGATAGTGTAGATTATATGTTTCCTAATGGGGGGCATAGCTTCACTCAAGAAAGGTCTCTTTGCATAAATTCGTAGTTTTGTAAGGCTATTGAACGATTTGCTATTTTTACAGGAACAAGGACTTCTGGTGGTGGCAAGCCTCTTCACTGGACTTCCTGCCTCAAAATAGCTGAGGACTTGGCAACTGGACTGCTATATATCCACCAGAACCCTGGCTTAACTCATGGAAATTTGAAGTCATCCAATGTGCTTTTGGGGTCTGAATTTGAGTCATGTCTCACTGATTATGGTCTGAGTGTGTTCAGAGATCCAGACTTGCTGGAGGAACCCAGTGCTTCATCTCTTTTCTATAGAGCTCCTGAAAATCGGGACACACGAAAACCGTGCACCCAAAATGCTGATGTCTACAGCTTTGGTGTCCTTTTATTGGAACTCTTGACTGGCAAAACTCCTTTCCAGGACCTTGTTCAAGAACATGGTTCAGACATTCCAAGGTGGGTACGATCGGTACGTGAGGAAGAGACAGAATCTGGGGATGACCCTACTTCAGCTAATGAGGCAGCTGAAGAGAAACTCCAAGCTCTTGTAAATGTTGCAATGGCGTGTGTTTCACTTGCACCTGAGAACCGACCATCGATGAGAGATGTTTTAAAGATGATAAGAGATGCAAGAGCAGAGTCTCAAGTTTCATCTAACAGCAGTGACCATTCACCTGGGAGATGGTCAGACACTGTTCAAAGCTTGCCTAGAGAAGAACATTTGAGCATTTGACTAGTTAGTTGATTAGCAAACTTACAAGTATTTTGATTTTATTTCATTTTTCTAAGTCTTGATTCTTCAACTAGGCATTGCAGAGTCTACTGATGTAAATTTCCACATTTTATTCTTAATTTGTTAGTTAGCCTTGCGGTCGTATAAGTTTGGTCGCTTTATCTACAAATTTGATGATTGGGTGCAATTCTTGTATTTTAGCTTAACCAATTCAGTCTGTTTCATTTTCAATTCATTGTTTTTCTCTGTACCTCAAAAAGTTTTCTTTTACACCCAACCCCTAAAATAATTCTTTGTTGGGTAAAATTTTGATACTTGAATTTAGAAAACTGCAAGACTTGCTCTTTTTTTTGTTTCCCACAAATTATGCAGCCGAAATGAAGTGAAATTAAGTGAAACGAAGAGAAAAGAAAAGAAAAGAATTTTAATTTCCCTTTTCCTTATTTGAATTTCTTATATGTATGAGAGGAAATATATGACAATTTATCCTTCTAACATCATTAAAAGTGAAGAGAAGAAATATTTGGTAAATTATTGGCTAGATTTAGGTCCATCAATCTGAAAACGTGCATTTTTATGTTGTGTCTGTCTTTTTTTTTTTTTTTTACAATAATTCTTATATTTGAATTTATTATATTTGTGAATAAATTCATTTTATTTGTAAATATATTCACTATATTCATAAGAATTAGTTTTTTCTCTTAACGTGCTCTGCACGTTGGTAAAGTGTCCAATTATTATCCACTAAATTAGCATATTTTTATGATAATATTATATATGTTAATTAAATATAACAAAATTTTCTTATTGCACATTAATAATATGTACATATTGATACGAGTCGAAATAAAGAAGATTAAAGAGCTTATGGATTTGAAAGAATAAATAAACGGCCCAAGGAAGTTATGTCCAAGCCCATTTCATAGAAGACCGAGAACTTCGACATAGGGCTTGGCCCCACTTTACCCTGAAGCTACCCCTTAAGTGGGACCCACCTAAGCAACATAGAATATTTTCCATGACATGTGCCCTACACCTAATATGAACAAGTGTCATCATCTTACTTGGGGCCATTCACTGTTCTACGCAGATTCCTACATGTGGCATCCTCACCACAATACAAGTGGCCCTATGGCATTCTACAAACACTATAAAT
>CAOJBK011729485.1:0-10945 GCA_948294925.1 Codiaeum variegatum
AAATTAGGAGATCTCCCCTCCAGTCTTATGATCTAGGAGGAGCACACATTCCCAAATACATAACCATAAAAATAATGAAAATAACACAAATAATTGCAAATAAACAGGTCTAACAAAATATTGACAATATAAAACAAATAATAGAAAATAAAGAAATGAATAACAAGGAAATTAAAAGAAATTTGGTTTTTGGAGTTGAAGCCATGAAATGGCTAACCGGCATATCCCTTTGAATGTGAATCAAATCCCATGTTGTTCTCCCTTCTCATGAAGGGTGGGGGTTGTTCTGATAACAATGGGGGTTTTGGTTGTTCAGTAGCTAACCAATTTTAGTTTAATAAAACCATTAACGAAATAGGCCATTAACCATTTCAGATTTGGATTAATGAAAAAGTGATTTTGAATATGATTTGATTACCTAAGTTCATTTTAGGGTTTGACTAAATTGATTTTATGAAAATAGATTTTTCATAATCATGCCTTAATTAGATTAAAGGGCTTAAAATTGGCTTTTGGTAAAACATACCTTAGTTCAGTATTAAAGGGCTTAAAATAACCTAAAAATTGATAGAAGAAAGTTATATTGTACTCATTTTACCTTTGCTTTGCAGTACTTTGGAATCGGCGGGTCGGAGGGCTTGACGAAACAGGAACGGGTCTCTGTTGTGTTCGGAGAGCACTGGTGTTTGTCTGGCTGGACTAGAATGGATTGGATTGAACATCTGAATTGGCAGAAACTGTAGTAATTATTGTGAAATTCCCAAGTCTTGGATCGATTGAACACAAATTGCAGTGTTTAGGAAGTGTTTTGGAGTGTTTTGAGGCTTAGAAAATCAGTTTAAGTGCTTTGGAATTCGAAAAAACTGGAACTTGAAACTATTCTAAATAGTTCAAATTTATATGGACCCATGCAAGAACCCTAAGGGACAACACATATATGTTTGTGATCAAACGCCTGTGTTTAACCACAAACGCATCTGTCATTTGGGCTTAGTTGCTGGGCCCGATTTGGTCCTATTTGATTCAATTTTTTGGATTTTTTAGGTTCGTTTGAAGTCCGATTTGTGCTCGATTTGAATCATTGGGCTTGTATTGATGGCCAGACTTAATGGTATAAAAATTATAGTTTATAGGTCCCCCCTTAACAATCATGTTTTTGGAAACATGACTACTAAGTGTGAATGCATTTAATGCAGTAGTGGAGGATTTGCCTATATAAAGGGCTTGACTATAACACAATCACAACTTCATTTCTCACTTTTAGCTTTCAAACTTTCTTCTTCTACCTTTCTAGTTTGGCGATCTGCTTTTGGATGATACCGGTTGATATTATCAAGGAGGAGGAAGATCTATCTGCACAGTTAAGTGCGTCTTTAGAGAGAGAGCCGATCCTAGATTTTTTCGCTCCACCACTTGATGACATTGTCAATAATCCTTAGTTTAGCTTTATAGTGAAGGATTTGCTTGACGGGGTACCTGACTCGACTGCTGAGCCATCTAATTATGTTGTACTGCCATTACTAGAGTGGGACACTACTGATCATTTGCTGATGGATAGAGTGCAACCACGCACTCTCGCAAATCCAAATTTTCTAGAGAACCACTCGGTGTATGTGAGCTGGTTCAGATTCCCTGTGGTATGTATTTTCTATCTCTCCTTTATTTTTCTGTGCCGTGTGTATTTTTCTATATCGATTTTTTTCAGCATGGCTATCTACTTTTCACTCGCATTTATTTTTATGCTAAAAACAAAATAGAGTTAGTAGTAAAATAGGAGTTGAGACTAAGATTAGAATACATACCTGTAGGATAACACTTTCATCCAGAGGGGTGGTGGATCACGATTAGGCCGCGTGATTGCTTTTCTGACTACTCATGATGTTATCGCCCAGCGTGTCGCTCCGACACATTTGGGAGGCTGGATGAGCCTAGATGCGGATCTTTCCCCATATAGGAACTTGATATTCGCCTTAACTGAGAGATGGTGGCGGACCATTAATACCTTTCATTTACCGGTGGGGAGATGATGATGACCCCCTTTGAGTGGGCATGTCTGACTGGGATGTGTTTTGGGCGGAGGACAGTTACCTTCGATATAGAGTTGCGATAGTGCCACGAGTTAGGAAACTTATTAGGGGAGTGGTTGGCCTGAAACAATCATGGTTTGATTGCTAGGACCAACTTGTTGGACCTGTTATCTCGGATGAACCTAGCACACTACACTATTGACTAGTGTGCTAGGGTTTGCATTATGATCATCTTATCGACCATATTTCTGTACAATAAGGTCGACTAGGTGGACTTGAAGATCCTAGCTTCTCTAGAGGACTTGGGAGATCTAGGAGAGTATGACTGGGCTGAAGCCACTCTGTCCACAGTGTACAGAGGGATATGCATTTTGTCTGATACTGCCAAGGTCGCCATTCCATCGACTGCCACTGTGTCGGAGGTCAGCATTACCCTTTTATTTTTCTGTTCATTTCTTGCTGGCTTTGCTGATTTTGTATATTTTTTTTCTCTTTGCAGCTCTAGGCCTTTTCTCATTTTAGGGCCATTTCCCCAACATCATGATGTGAAATGAGTTTTCCTTTTTGTTAGGGATGATATGTTGTAAGGAGTCTTGGCTCCCTAAATAGGATAGCCATTCTTTCACTGATTACCGGTGCATTTTGGCGATGTTGACTCAGGTATGTTCTGATAACTTTTACCCATCCCATATGATGGGTTTCTGATTCATTGTTACTTTAGTACCATTAGGTCATCTGCAGACCTTTCCACATGATTTAGCTTGAGGCTGTGGATTAAGATGCTATTGGAGTTAGCACCACCTTGAGGCAGATTCTTATCAGTTCGACCTCTTTGATGGAGTTCTTTCTCGGGGAGCATGTGATGGCTCAGTTGATCAAGGAAAAGATTGTGATTCTGACCCTTTCGTACAGATGAGAGAGAAGATGTCTGGTACCTTTCAAGCTTACTAGTGAGTTAGGAGAGCTCGAGAGGAATATTTTCTCATAGATGTCTCATACCAAGACTTTGTGACATCTCGTCTAATGGTTGGGATGCCCCCATTTCATGTTGATTACGAATAAGCTTTGAGAGGGGGTGTTACAACTGCGGAATAAAGGCCTGGTAGTGGGTGGGCTGGGGGGAGGGGGGGGGGAGTCATCAGGCTGCACTCACCATAGTTCTAGCTCTTTAGGTATGGGTGCCTCTTCATCCCATACACCTACCAGTGTCAATCAGCCTTGGCATGAGCTCCCCCAGATCACTGACCATGTCACTTACACTGACGCATAGGGCAATAGTCAAATTTAGTATTTTGGCCATGACTATCCATCATATGTTCCCTGAGTAGATTTCAGTAAGCTTCTGGAGACGGTACATTTTTTGACCTTTACCTTAATAGTACTTGTTATTTGACATTTTTTTATTCTTGTCCGACTTTTGTGGGTTCCTGATCTATTCTACAGCCTGGGTGTAGACAACCATCAGAGGGTCATGTTCCATTTGAGCACTTCACTTTCTGAGATTAGCAATCTGAGTAGCCGACTAGATTGGAGAGTCGTCAGATGACGTGGTGCACGAGCCGATCCCATGGAGGAGGAGGAGGTTGAGGAGCCTGAGCCTGATTACTTTGTAAAAATAATTCAGTTTTTTTGTTTTATATTTTTGAACTTTTGATTTTTTATGAAAAAATTAGTACATTTTCATTTTTGCTTAGTGATTTTCTAATTTTCTAAAAGATTTTACTAAGAAAATTCGATTTGAGAATATTTTGATTTGAAAATTAAGAAAAAACAGAAATGGATTGGGTTGAAATGAATCGTTTCGACGGTTCAGTCAGCGTGCAACACATGGCAGACGATGCGTGCGTTAGGCCGTCCACGTATGCATTTCAGTACAAATGCATGGGTTTTGGTTAAAACGCTTGCATTTTGCCTCATTTTGTGTGTCCTACCTTCCAAACTTAGTTTTTCTGCCTCGATTCTGGTGCCACTTTAAATGAAGGTACGAAAAATAACTTTTGACTCAGAAAATCACTGAGTAAAATTATTTCGCAAAAAAGTCAGTTTCTTTTATTTTTTCCCTTAACATGGTAGTGATCTCAGTAGGTGGAGTAGTAACATTAGGAGTAGTGGCATCAGCAGTACGATTGGCATATGGGAGATCTCCAACAGACATGGTGACCTTTGGGGAAAAGAATTTGAGTATCAGCTCTTTTGAACAAAAAAGGTTAAAACTAGTAGCAGGCATGTAGTTTGAAAAGAGGGTGAGTGTTTAAGGGAGTGAATTTTGTTTGGAACAAGTGCACTTTACCCAACTTCAGTATTTTGGATGTCGTGATGCATGCATGTATGCATGAATAAAAAAGGTTTTATGATGATAGTAATATTAGAGTTATTACGTTATACGAAATCTAAGGTCAACTCTAATTACATGACGGCTTGGTGGTTTTAATGGTTCCCCAATGATTGGAGGTGCGATATACCTAACCACATATAAACCAAAGAGGTTCGCGTGAGTTTGGTGGTACATGCGACCTCGTTATCCTAACCAAAAGGATCAAAGGGTATGCTTTAGAGTTGGATGATTTCACTATTGGCGAAGCAGTCCTAAGGAAGGAAGCTCACTCGATGTTACTCTCTATCCGGGTTTTCCTAGTGTGAAGGAGCATGTGAAGTGATAAATGAAACCTACTTTCACATAGTGTCAAGCCAAAAGTTTATTTTCAGAAAACAATCCACTTAGTTTTTGTCAGTTTTTCCAAGCGTTCCTAGTGGAGTCACCAGCTGTGAGGCCCCGCTCGAGATGCCCGCGAGATTTCCCCACGCATGCCTTCGAGTTTATAGCTTGAGGAAACTAACCACGAGGGGTCAGATTGCGCATGGCATTACGGAATGTGGTCGGGTCCCACAATTTTGCATCCAAATGTGTTAGCATGCACGTGGTGTGTAAATTGTACAGAATCGCCACCTAATGCTTTAAGAAAATAATTTTCTAAGATGATTAAGAAACCTTTTGAATTAACTCCATTTTAGAAAAATTAATGATTTTTACCTAATTGGAAAAGATGTTCTTTTTGGAACCAAATGGAGTTCGGGGATTCGTGATCTGATAAAACATTTTATAAAAAATAGTTTTTACCATTTTTACATAACAACTTTTGTCTTAAGATTATGCATTTTTGGTCAAAATATGGTTTTTGTGTATGCATGAGCAGATATCACAATAAAGCATGAATGCATGATCATGTTATAATGCATATGAAACACCATAAAGCAATAAAATAAGGAATGACTAGGGGTCCTTCATCTAGCCCACTTCAGGTTCTAGGGAAGGCACACTAAGCCAAAGATAGAAATAAAAAAATAAATTGCAATTGCAAAAATAATAGAAATAAGGAAACCTCCCCTATAGTCTTATAATTTGGTAGGATCACATATTCCCCAATATAAAACCATAAAAATAATGAAAACAACTGAAATAATTGCAGATAAACAGGTCTAACGAAATATTGACAATAGTAAACAAATAATAGAAAATAAAGAAACAAATAACAAGGAAAATAAAAGAAAATTGGTTTTCGGAGTTAAAGGCATGAAACGACTTACTGGTGTATCCCTTTAAATGTGAATCAAACCCCATGTCGTTCTCCCTTCTCACGAAGGGTGGAGGTTGTTCTGATAACAATGGACGTTTTGATTGTTCAGTAGCTAACCAATTTTGGTTTAATAAAATCGTTAACCAAATAGGCCATTAATCATTTTAGATTTGGATTAGTGAAAAAGTGATTTTGAATACGATTTGATTACCTAAGTTCATTTTAGGATTTAACTGAATTGATTTTATGAAAACAAATTTTTCATAATCATGCCTTAATCAGATTAGAGGGCTTAAAATTGGCTTTTGGTAAAACATGCCTTAGTTCAGTATTAAAGGGCTTAAAACAACCTGAAAATTGAGAGGAGAGAGTTATATTGTACTTATTTTACCTTTGCTTTGCAGGACTTTGGAATCGGCGGGTCGGAGGGCTTAACGAAACTTGAATGAGTCTTTATTGTGTTCGGAGAGCACTGGTATTTGTTTGACTAGACTGGAACATAGTGGATTGAATGTCTGAACTAGTAGGAATCATAGTAATTATTGCAAAATTCCCAAGTCCTGGATTGATTGAACACAAATTATGGTGTTTATGAAGTGTTTTGGAGTGTTTTAAGGCTTAGGAAATCAGTTTAAGTGCTTTAGAATTTGAAAAAACTGGAACCTGAAACTGTTCTAAACAATTTGAATTTGTAGGAAAAACTCGTGTTTTGCACCAAGCGCATGCGTTTGTGGTGAAATGCGTGCGTCGTTCGGGCCTGGTTGCTGGGCTTGATTTTCTAAGCCCGGTTTTGTATGATATGATTCAATTTTTTAGGTAAGCTGGGTTTGTTTGAAATTCGATTTGAACCGTTGGGCTCGTATTGAATGGCCATATTTAATGGTGTAAAAATTAGGGTTCATAACATGTCTCAGCCGTGCATGCCACAAGTCAGTTGTCTCATTTCTCCTTGTCTTGTCAACATAAGCATCTTTTGCTAACAAGACGTACATAGAATCCACCTTTTGTCCCTCCATTATTTTTGTGTCAACTACTTTAATTTTTTTACTAACCTTAATATCTTTAGGGCTAAACATAACAAAGTTACCAAAATCAACCAATTTTGAAACTGACAGAAGATTCTTTTTCATACCCGATATTATATACATGTATTCCAACTATACTTGTTATTGATTTGAAAAGGAAGTGATCATTGTGCCTCCAACATGTGTAGTTGGTAACCGCGAGTTATTTGTAGTCACTACAACTCGCTTACCTTTGTACTCTGAAATATTGCAGAGCTTCTCATTATCTCCTGTCATAGGACTGGAACACCCAGAAAAAAAGAACTAATCCTTCTCATAATTAATTCTTTGAGAGGTGGAAGCACTAGAGACTTACTTTTCTTCTTCCTCCATTATTGTAGCCATGAGGCTTGGAACTTCCATAAATTCTAAATTATTATAATCTTCCTCTTATATTATTTCTATAGTTGTAAACAATTCTTCAACATCCTACTCAGGTTCATCCTAGTGGCGATTGCTTGTTGTTGTTGAATTGCCCTGAATAGCCCTCCTCTTAGACCAACAATCCCTCTTGTAATGTCCCTTCTTGCCACAATTGAAACATTCATCATTTGGCATCTAAATTGTTTAAATGGTCTACTTTACTACTATTGCTTCCGTTGATCTCCCTCTGCTTGTGGATTCTCTCGTATCTTCCTTCTAGTCTGATCAAGAAGTTGATTCTTCCTTTTGTTGGCGAAGAGTATAACTTCTTTAGTATTTAAAGATACTCCAGCCATTTGTTTTGCTAGAGTTTCTTGACTAGCTAGTAAATTCTCCAATTCTTCAATTGAAGGTTATGTGGGCCAACCTTGAACTACATCAACAAATCCCCTATACTCGAGACGCAAACCATGTATAATAATTCACCTCATCCGTTCACTGACAATTTTGGATGCCTCATATAACTCAACAATTTCTCTTTTGTGAGATAGACATTAGTTCATTTTCTAATAATTGAAGTCTTCCATCATTTCTTTTTATGAATCATGATGCAAAAGAATCCTAAGCTTGCTTGGGTGTAACAACTTCTCTGATGTACTCCATCATTTCTTTTTCTATGGTAGTTTTAATTGTAAACATGGCTTTTTCAACTTTAACCTTCCACTTTCTAAGACTACCACTATTATCTTCTAGCGGTGGTGTAGCCTCTACTTCAATAACATCTTCCCATAGGTCTTGACCTTGTAAGTATGATTCCATATAAGTCTTCCACATGCTTGACTCTGTTATCGTGACTTGGTTTGAGCAGCGTCGAAATTAACCAAGCAATTATGGTTCCAAACTAATAAAACTTCACAGTTCTAAACTGTGCATGATTTGTTTTTATGTACAAATAATTTTTATACAACTCCCGAAAAAACACGATCTATGAATGAGTGGTTCTGATACCAATTATTGAATTTGAATAAAAATTAAATAATAATAATTATAAAACAAGTGGAATAAAAAAATAAAAGAATTATTGTTTAATTCTTTTTTGCTTGATGATGAAATGAATACAAATTACATATATTTACATATATCTTAAAAGCTAAAAATAAAATCTTAAATATAGTAAAATGATTTTAAATCATAAGCATAACAACATTAAAAAAACGACCACAAATTAAAATAGTAATGATTATTTAAACATATAGTTCCAGTCATATGCCTTCTGCAAATCTATTTTAAGCATATAATCCTTCCTACTATCCTTATCATACTGCCACACTAATTCATAAGCTAGGAACACATTATATATGATTTTACTCTCTCTAATAAAAGCAGATTGTAGGTCATCCACAATGTAACCCAACACCTCAGCAACCACATTGTACAAGACATTGCAGCATGCAATAGACCTATAATCTATTGGGCCTTCGGGGTTCTTTTTCTTTAGTATAAATGTGACCAAGGTTTCATGAATCTACCAAGTAAGAACACAATGAAAAATCTATCTAACAACTTCATAAATCTCATTCCTTGTCACTCCTCAATTCTTCTTTAAAAGTATATGGATTAGGGCCTTATTATCCCCTACAGCAAACAAAGCCTTCCTAATTTCACTATAAAAAATCTCAGCTACTAGCATCTTAGCCAAATCATCACTAATTAGAGGATCATTTTGACAAATTTTCATGTAAATGTGCACTTCCTTTACACTCTCTAAGCTCAAATGGTTCTTAAAACAAATCTAGAAGCTGCACATTAATTATCTACTAATCATAACACACTACCTTACCAATCACAACATAGCTAATCATGTTCCTCATCTTCCTAACTTTAGCTATTTTACACAAAAAAAAAAACATTATTCCTATCCCCACGCTCAACCCAATCAACCTTTTCTTTTTGCTTAAGAAAACTCTATTCCCACCTAACTAACCTCCTATAATGAGTAAAATAAACTATATCCTCTTACAATAAAAATTAATTGAGAGGATCATAATATATCATCATTTAAATACTATCAATTTTATCCTTAAAATCCCTCACGCTCTTTGAGCCCATAAAATTTATATTTTGTTTAGCTGTCTCAAGTGTTTTCTAAGATAGTAGTTTTTGATATGCTGTAACCATCTTACACCCGTCATATTTCTAACCCACTACTAAACCACCAAAGGTTGAAACTCATGACTCTCCACTCATATATTAAAGAAATTGAATAAACCCCTCCCTTTCTGACCACTCACACCTATAGATACCAATATTAGGGAGTGATTAAAGATCCTAGATGGAAGGTTTCTACTAATGGAGTTAGGGGAAAAGAGAGATCTAACTGTCATTACCAAAACTTCTATAATTCTCCTCCACACCTTAGAGTTGACTTTTAGTCCATGTATAAGGACATCCTAACCATCTAAACTCAATCAAATTGGCAAATAAAAAAACACTATTTAAAATCAGTAGTAGCCTCTTCATCAATCAAATAACCCTCACATCTATCAACATTGGATAAAGGGCAATTAAAATCACTCTGAATGGTCCAAAGAACATCAAAACCACCGCCAATATCCCTAAGACTATCCCACAGAGCCCTTCTAATCTCCTTGCTATTATCAACATACATTGCAATCATAAAAAACAAACAATCATACATAGTAATCTCACAATGCATAAATTAAGGACTACAACTAAGTAATCTTACCCCACATTCTTCACATCAAAATAAATCCATTTTTTTAACAAGATCACAACAATTATTGTTTGATAACAACTTCCAACTATGCAACTTTAACCTACTTCACATAACTGCTTCCTCATTGTTCCTAACTCTCACCTATAGCAAAGCAAGCAAGCTTAAATTAAGATCTTTAACCATTTTCCTTACTTTAGCCTATTTAATATTGTTCTTATACATATCCACTAATGGGCATACTATTTTATGATAATATATATAAAAAAATATGCAATATATACATCTCACTTTACATTATCTCCTATAATATTCTCAAAATCAATGAAGATGAAAATGAATGACTTCTTATATGAGCCTGCATCATTTGAGTTTGACAGCAACTAAGAGGTTTAGGACCCTGCATCAAACTGGTTCGAGATCAACTAAGGGTTTAGGAGTTGGACCAAGCCTGACGAGTCTACTAGTCACTCCCCGAACCCCCTAAATCTTTAGAGATCTATCCCATTAGCCTTCAAGGTTCACTTGTTTGACAAAGACAGACTGACTACGCTCTCCGGTCATATCACAATCACATCAAGGTACTTATATACTACCTAAAGCAGAAATGTGTCCTACCCACTAAGGGTCAAATGGACACATGTCCTAGCTACAGGGTCTCAGCCTTATATATGCTCCTTAAATAGCCATACTCAGGCACGAGTTAACACACATAGTAAAAGCCACATGCTCTATTTATGAGAGCTTTGCTCACAACTCCTCTAAAGTAACTGACTTGACCGTTGGAGGGTTTACGCCAAACAAATGTCCGACCACCCCTGACCAGATTCTCTATCTTTGTAAGTTCATCCAGCCTAACCAGAGGAGTTCCATTCAAACTATGTGAAAGCACATAACACATCATTTGGCGCTATCTATGGGGAACACAGAGTTTCCTCATCATCATCTTTCAAGATTTATAATAATAGCTCTCAAAATGAAATTTACCCACGATAAAATCCACAATGTAGAAGACAACCCTCCACCTGCCAACACAACACAAGCAACAAAAACCCCTGTAAATAACCAGGTCCCAGCAGCGGCTTGGACAAACTTAGCTACCTCCTTACAAACTCTCTAAGGCCTTACTGGGCAATCTTAAGTGCCTACCTTCTCAAATCTAGCCCCATAGCCTACTTTACC
>CAOJBK011729810.1:0-17100 GCA_948294925.1 Codiaeum variegatum
CCACACACACCCCCCACACTCCACACAACCCCCGCCCCCACAACCGCGATAAAGCCCTCACAAACTATATCTATACTTATATATATATATATATATATATATATATATATATATATATATATATATATATATATATTGTCGTGAGGGGGAGTGAATTACACACTGTACTCTTTTTATCCTTAGTTAAGGTTTTGTTCTACTGAGTTTTCTTGGCAAGGTTTTTAATGAGACAATATTCAAAGTATAATTCCAATATTTTGAGTTTGACATCCAAGTGAGAGTGTTGTAAATAAAAGTCAGTAAATGTGGTGGACGTCAAACCATCCGCCGCAAAATATTAATTACGCATAGTAAAATGTCAAATCACGCACAACAAATTTTTATATATAAATATTAGTAATAGTGAAGGAGAAAAGTAGAAAAAATGAATGAGAAGAAAATTCTAAAAGTGAATCCTCTCTTTCTCTGAAATATTATTCTCCCTATTTTGCATTATTTTCTTAAATTTATAACATTTTGAATAATTTGTATTGAAAAAAAAAACACACACATGGTTGTGCTATTGGACAAATCTGACTTTTTCCTATCCTTCATGTGTATGTTTTTTTTTGCCCAAATCACTACAAAAAATTAATTATTTACCGACCCAATTTTTTGGTCGGTAAATGTGAATTTGGTACCGACCCAATTTTTTCACTTACCGACCAAAAAATTGTGTCAGTATTTCTCTTATCACAAAATTAAATATTACCAATTTATTGGGTCAGTAATTACCGAAGCATTTTTTGGTTGGTAAATAAAAATATTGGGTCGGTAAGTTTTTTTAAAAAATTCATTTCATTAGCGACTAATT
The DNA here is from genome assembly GCA_948294925.1 of Codiaeum variegatum. NCBI lineage: Eukaryota > Viridiplantae > Streptophyta > Magnoliopsida > Malpighiales > Euphorbiaceae > Codiaeum > Codiaeum variegatum. The sequence goes on from CAOJBK011729810.1 coordinate 854, forward strand.
ACAGGCCAAAATTTTGCATCAGTAATTATCAATGCATTTTTCGGTCGGTAAATTTTTTTTAAAAAAATTCATTTTGTTAGCAAATAATTACTGACCAAAATTTTGCATTGGTAATTACTAATCCAACCAAAAATTTTCCCTTACCATCTGCTTTGTGACAATTTTTTATTTGACTTGAATCAACAATTTTGCTCAAATTGTGATATTTTTTATTTGACCTGAAACATTTTAATTAGATGCACATGTTTTTCAAAATTTACACCAATAATTATAATATTCAAATGTATCATCACGTCATAAATTAATATCCAACCTATAAAAGTATCATAATATCTTATACATAAACATTCATAAAATCTATAAATCACTAATAATAATATCAGTTATAAGATCCCATAGAAATACTTCATTCATTGAAAAGCCTAAAAAATTAATTCCAATAGAATACAAACTGCTATGATTCTCCACAAAACCTAAAAAAATAAAATAGAGTTTCAGACCAACAATCCAAAAAAAAAAAGAATTAGAAAAATAGAACCAGAAAAACAGAAGTAAAAAATTAGAAACAGCAACAACAACAAAAAAAAAAAGCACAAAAAAAAGCAGTAGAAAAACACAGTTTCAATTCCAAATACAAGAATCAGAAAACACAGTAACAGCATCAGCAATACAGAACTAGAGGAAGACACACTAAAAAATAATGATATAAACATGCATGAAGACGAGAAAAAGAAAATAATTTCTTAAAGCTATTGTTGGCTTTTCTTTCTCAAAATCTAACCATAATTAGAATGAGAATTAATACCGATTAAAGAATAATAGTTCAATTAATAATAATTCATAAAATTGAAATTAAATGGGGAAATGCAAAAATACTAATCAAAGGGGGACTGTGATATGAAATGCAGTTAAGAGCGAAATTTATTAAACTACACATTGAATAATACCTGAAATTGAACGATGACCATCACAAAGCTACTTCAAATTTATATTAAGAATGAAATTTTGAGGGAAAATAAGTGAAGAAATATTGCCTACTATAGTCAAGATGCGCCAATAACAACAAAACTAAGGATATATGTAATCATAATGAAATTTAGAATGAAGGCAATTTAAACAAGAAAATAGTTACACGGATAATGCAGAAATGAAACAAGAGGCCAAGAATCGACAATCTATTACTTTACTAATTTCTAGGAGAATTAACTAATACAAGTTTGGGCAGATCAGAACTAGCTTATCAACCTGTAATATACAACAAATTGTGGCTTATAAGTGTTATTATTTGCCAAAAAAAAAATTAAAAGTGTTATCAGCTGAACTCAATATTTGTGATAGCTAGAAATGGATTTTTGTAGTAATTGATTCTATAGAGTATAAATATTAGCTATTATTCACCTTCAACCATTACCACATGCATAAAAGCTCATTGGTTCATATGTTCAAATTTTTTTTTTTAATAAAGATTACAAAAATAAAGTTAGTTGCAGAAGAATGATGAAAAAATATATATCTATAACTATCAAATAATCCTTCTTTTTCTTTTTAATAGAACCATCCAACTTAAGCTACAAATGTGCTCTAGCATGAATTTACTAATTAGCATACTTGACAGAACATCTAGTATGCATATGCCTAATAAGGGATCTGATGGTAGCACAATGTTCGCTAGGAATGCTTAAATTCTAGGAAATGTTTATTTGTAGATGATTGCATGTTCAATTTCATTTCCTCTCTCGATATCTGCACATATATAACATGTTTATTTCTGAAATTGATGGGAAAATGGTGAAGATGATGTCAAGAGCATCTCAAAAACAATAATATTATTGAGGTATCTTACTGTTAATAACTTCACCATCAGTTGGCAAGCCACATGAAAAGTGAACATGCAATCTTTGCATGCACTTTAAGCCAGAGCCTAATATGGATTCTATATTCTTCTTATAGGTTCCATGCACACACACTACAATTGTAGGAGAAGATAAGCTATAATGCAATAAAATCTAAGAATTAAAAGAAGGGAAAAAGAAGAACAAACATTGCCTAATATTTATTTTACCTAGAACTTCATCAGCTGAAAGGATTGGTTTTAGAAAACTATCGGATTCAACTACCTGAACACATGTATAAGAAAATTCAATAACATGATCAACACAACAAGATCTCTATGATGGGCATAGTTGGAATGCAATATAAAGATATAAGAGAACAAAAAGTTCTGCCAGGACTCGAACTAGAGTAAAAAAAGGCATAAAACTTGGAGAAAGAGTTAAAAAATTTATGTAAAAAAGGAATCCCTCTAGAAAAATATAAGAAAAATAGCCCATATAATCTTTCCAAACCAACCAAGCATTGCATTCAAATATCATAACATAAAGAATAATTGTAGAGCACCAATCAAGTATTGGCTGACAAATACTCTTGCATGTCCCACATTAAACTTAACCTAACTAGATTCACTCTACAATAGTCCAAGCAATTAATGGCATTTGAAAAATTTATATGCACATTATGAAATTTTTTCATACCATTATAATGAAATTATGCTACTAAGTAATACAACTGTCCAAGCATAACTACAAACAATTATTTGAAATGTTCTAGAAAATTATAAAATGTATTCTCATTTTATAACTTAAGGATTTATCACCTTTACAGTGTGACCTTAGTTTGCACATATCAAAAGTTCCCTATTTTCCTCTAGAAGGTTGAATCGTTATTTATTATCCTTTCTAACAGCCTGAAATTTCAAACAACAATATAACTCTATAGCTATTGAAGAAAAAACCAATCATATGAGTAGCATTAAATTCATTACGTTGAACTTTACGAAAGTAACAACTAGTGTACGTAATTTGATACAATATAATATAGATGTCGGAAGTATAAGGTCTAGATGTAAGTAAGTTACAAAAAGCAATAAGGTGAAGTAAAAGAAAGTAGAAACATGAAAATTATGAATAAACTAAGGCTTAGCCTTGAATAGCACCTTTTTCAATAATGGCCAGTTAATTGTGAAGATTCACAAGATCTAAATGCTTATTCTACAATTACATTTTTCATTTTAACTAAGCTCTTAACTTGAGAAATTACATAGATAGCACAGACATGCATCAACACTTTAAGAATAAGCACAAATCATTGAATAAGGCAAACACCATTAATGTAAAAAATTACAAAAATAAAAGTTAGTTGCATAAGGATTATTAAAAGATATCACTGAACTTGGACGTTATGAATCACATATCAGTCTTACAAAATGATACATAAGAAAAGTTAAAACCCTTCAGGACAAGGTGTTAATTACAACTAAATCCCACATCACGTTCATATGATTTGCTTTGGCGCTGCTTTTAGATAATTACAACTAAAGCCAACATCACTGTCATACAATTTACATATGCACCGTTTCTAGATATTGGCCAATTGTCTAAAACATAACTCATTGCATTGAAGCTACTTTCAGAAACTTCTGACTCTTTTACATCCATTTTTAGAAGCCTGTGACAGGTAATACACAATTACAAGAGGGAGATTAGTTTAAGTAATCAATTGAAGTACTTCTCTAGAGAATAGCGTACGCATAGCAAAGGTGAACAGATTTTCCAAGACAAATTATGTAGCAATGGATCCATAGTCTAGCTGAACAGTTTATTTGATATATTAAAAAAAATTAATGGGAAAATATTGAGATGTGAATGCCCCGAAAGAAGAATTGTAGTCTTTGCTCCCAGTGGATCTTTGAAGGTGACGTACTGCAGTCACTGAAATAAGAAATTAAAATGTATCTATTAGCAATTTTTTGAGATACAACTTCATAGCTAACAGCAAAAGTAACAATTATAATAAAAAAAATTCTAGCAAATTACTACAGTAGTGAAAGTAAGGAGAAGATTTTGCAGCCCCCTTATAAAGTGCTTGTTCAAATCCAACTTATGAAATGATTCATCATACATGATATAACTCAAGAGCAACAACTATATAGGATACTCATTTAGGAAATAATGGTGTCCCATTTTAATTACTAAAATATAATCTTAGCAAGGATCAATGAGAAAAGAAAAAAAAAACAACAAACACTTGCAGAACTTATTTAAAAGAAAAGAAAACTCAGCAAATTAAAAAAACAGAATCAGACTCATCAAAACAGAACAAGGAAAAATCAAAATAGAAACATGAATTGCAGAACACGTTATGTTATTCATCATTGGGTAATACAGGACATGACTCAAAATGTCTCAGCAGAACAATACTTTAAGGGCATGATAAATGACAGAACCATACTCAACATTGGAACAGAACCAAAAAGGAAAAAAAATAAACAGAAATAAGTTCAATAATTAAGTAGAACCCAGGGTATTAAAGAATATAACCAAACTTAGTATTGAAACAGAACAAAACTACTAGGAAGACTAAACTCAAGGCTCAAACAGAACCCCAAAAAATTTAGGGAACAAGACCAATTTAATACTGAAACTGAACCCTTGAAAATTACTAAAACCAATTCTACAGCAAAACAACAACTAAAATCAAACACAACACTTTAAACCAAACCCTGAACTAAACACATAATCAAAAATAAATGGAAGAACTCAATATTTAAACAAAACACCAAAATTATCAAGTATCAAGGAAGGGAAAAGTAACTTTATCCTCTAATGTGGCTGTTTCTCCGTCGAATTTGGCCTTAATCTATCACGAGACCTTGTAGTCGTCGGAGCTTTAAATCAATTTTCTATCGCCGCTGCTCATCATCCATCGCTGCCATCCTCTTCCCTGGAGTCGCCGACGTCGGGCCTTCAATTCGCTAGTGGCTGGCTCGAGAACGGTGGCTGGAGAAGCTTCGTCTCTCTCCCTTTGTCACTCTATTTTGTCGTCTCTCTCCATCTGGCTTGAATGGGTGTTTGGTTGGTTATGTTTGAGGTGTGGGATTTTAGTTTTTATATTAAAATATTACTAACCCCTTACCAAACCCCAAAATTGGGTCGGTAAATATTAAAACCTCTTGTCAAATTTTCAAGAAAATATTTGATTTTCCTCTATTAAGTTACTGACCACTTACCGACCCAAAAAATGGTCACTAATTATTGACCTAATTAATTCATCAGAAACTGGTTAATATATTTTTGATGGGAAGTTAATAAATTTTTGCCTTCAATTTAGTGACGACTTACCGACCCCAAAATTGCGTTAGAAATTTAGTGACAATTTTTTAGGTCGTTAAATCATCGGTAAATAATTTATTAATTTTTTCCCTTATTGCCTCATAATTTAGTTGGTAAGTATAATTATTGGATCGGTAAAAATTGAGTCAGTAATCGAGATTGGTAAATAGCAGTTTTCTTATAGTGTTCATGTGCATTTTTTTGCCAAATTCCTTCATGTGTATGCTTGCTAGAGAAATGTTTGCTACGTATATAAATTTTTACTATAATTCATATAAATCATTATTCTTGTGCCTCTGGAATGTTATTAGGCCTTGGTTTGATCTGGTGGTCTGTAAGGTCGGCACATGGAAGGAGCTGGAAAAAAAAATTTTAACTCAAATATTGAACAAAATCTGAATTAGTCGGTTGTTTTTTATTTGAAAAAAAAAAGTAGTCGAATATTTAAGCGAATCACATTTAAATTGGTGGAAATTTTAGGCCTCCTTCAAGATTGCATATAGCACAATTACTGTAGTTTATAAGTAGGGCAACTTTCTAGTTGTGTCAGTTAGGATTAATTATTTGTCTAAAACATATCAAAACTAAGAATGGATTATTATATAATATATTATATACATATGGTAAGATTTGAATGATGAAATAAGATATTTGTCTGAATAAATCTATGATTTATCAAAACAAAGATCTCATTTATTGTCCAACTTTCACATGTATTGCTTTTCATCAAGATTTTTTTTTTTCAAGTTAGGTTCAAGACATCTCACAAGGTTCTATATACTTTTTTCTTAATTTTTAAATTTTTTTTTACAGTTATACTTTAAGTAATTTTTTATTTATAGTTTTACCTAAGAAATTGTATAAAAATGAATTTCAACATCTTTCTTTATATATAAAAATATTTACTTATATAAAAGTTATCAAAACTAGTTGTAGTGCACTAAAAAAAACTGTTGTTTCTCTTTCTATGGTTTATGGTCCCAATAACTTGCCAACAAAGGAAGCCCAACCGGGGTGGATTAGACAACAAAAAAAAGTTTGATTGAGAGAGGGCAAAGAGCAATGACAGATCTAGAATTTTAGTTGGATACGTGAAATTTAATAGTGTCATTCTGTTTAAAGGTTATATTTAAGATTTTAAAATATAAAAGGAATAAATATTAACAAAAATTAAAGTTTTGGAAAGCAAACATAAAATTTTTGAAAATTATATAAACAATATTATAAAAATTTTGAAATGGGATTATAGCCCCTACCTCTACTCCTGACAGTGAGGTATAATCCATAGCCCAAAAAGAATTAGTATCGTATAAAGATATGCGTGCCCAAAATATTATGGAGGTTGAGGGCGTTGGTGTATCAAATCCATACTTTGAGATTTAGATTGATCATCATGATGTCCAAGAAAGCACTGATAAAGGGATTTTATCTATTGATTTCTCTGATTAGGTAAGATCCTAATCAATGAAGCCTTTCGCTTATACAGTGGTGGTGCGATCACTGGGGCGCAACATTAGCTACAAAATGTTTGGGTCTCGAATTGAGTCTTTGTGGAAGCCTAGATAGAGGTATCGCATTGTTGATCTGTCTAATGATATTACTTGGTGAAATTTAACTATGAAGAGGACTACAATGATGCTTTGTTGAATGGTCCATGGACAATTATTGGACATTATCATACAGTTCATCTCATATGGACACAAGATTTCTTCACATCTTACAATAACTTGAATCCATTGCAGTGTAGATTAGGCTACCTAGTTTACCACTTATGTATTACAATAAGATTGTTTTGAGAAAAATTACTAGTTTACCTGGTAAGGTGATAAAGATATATTATTCCACGAAAGCGATTGAAAGAGGAAAGTTTACTAGGTTAACAGTGCAGTTGGACCTAAGGGAGCCTCTCCCTTCTAAGATTTATATGGATGGCAAAGCTCAACTAGTAGAATACAAGGATTTGCCCATTATTTGCCTCAAGTGTGGGCCTTATGGTTATGCTAATGATACGTGCATGGATATGCAGAAGGATATAGTTGCTCCAATGGATCACACATAGTCTAATACTAATTTAAATGAACAAAAGAATGGACATGATGTTCTTAGCTCCCAAAAAGATGAGTTTGGACCATGGATACATGCTTCTAGGAGGGAAAGAAAAGGGATCAAAAAAAGCAATAGTAATAATGATGGTTCCAACGAGAGATATGAGAAGACAAGAAATATAATATTAAAGGGACTGAAATAAGCTCATCTCGATTCAATGTCCTCTAAAGACCTTAATTGAAAGGATATGGATCAAGATGTCGTTCAATTACAACAAGACATCGGATGCATCTCCTTCGAGAAATTTTCAATTCCCACATAAGCACACTTCCATGACTTTGAGAATTAAGGATGCTAATGTTATTAGTCTCTTATAGTTTCCACCGTATATATGTGTATGAAGATATAAGTGTTATTCAGGTTTACATATCTTTTCTATTTTTTTAATCATGGGGGATCGGGTGAGATTGATCTTTATATATTTATGTACATTGGTTGCAACTTTAATATATTCAGGAGTTAGTCCCATTCATACAAAATTTTCTTTCTATTCTTCTCCTTTTTAAGTGTTTAGGTATACATATTTACTGTGCTTGTATTTGTCATTTCATTATTATTATAGATTGATTTGCTAGTATTTTATTTATTATAAGTTTATCAAGAGGAATAAAATCTGCCATAATTTCTGCCAATTTCCTAGCATTTCTACCAATGTTTCAGAATTTAGCCAATAATCTGGCATCTTAGCCAATATTCTATGATATAGCACTCTTCCATGTTGGGGCTAGCATAATAATTCAATCACAGTTTTAGAGTTTGATCTGATTACCATGGTTAGGGCCTCACCCCTCTGACTGACGCGAAGACACTTTACCCTCCTCGAAGGACCAAAGATTTCTCAATCCCCTCTATATGACTTACTGTGTACGACACTGATGTTTCGAATGTTAGAAAATGTTCATAGTCAGTATATAACTACTTTTATCCCATGAACTCAAATCTTACTAAATATTTTAGAATATAAAAACATTTCATATTTTATCATTTTGGGTGAGATTTTGGGAATTCAACTCTATGTACATAATAGAGATTCTCATTGCTTACACTTTTATTAACATTTACACTGGTTGGTGATTAAGGAGTAAAGTTTACTATTATTTTGGGATTTTTGTCAAGTTTTTAGAACTCTTGATAAGTCTTGTCCTTTCACACGATGTTCATTTTTAAATCTTTTTTTTTTGTTATTGCTTAGGTATAATTGTACATAAATATACATATACTTATAACTCTAAGCATTTATGTTTTTGCTCTTTTAATTATTTTTTAACAAAATTCTTGGTTTGTCATGTTACACTTTTTCTTTTGTATCCTTTCTCAAAGTACTTGTAACAACTATTCTTATTCCTTATTTTAGTACTAAATATCATTTTAGGGAAAGTTATTATTAAGGTACTCTGTCGGTCTTACAAGAAAATTATTTAGCTTTTTCAAGATAAAACTTTATTAAGTCAAAATCTTTAAAATACCATATCATAATTCATTTTTTTCTATAAAATTCTTAGGAAGAGAATTGATGTTGTCGATTATCAACTTATGGCTCAACCTATAACTCTTAATGAAGTGAAATCAACTCTTTTTGATATGGCATCGCTTAAGACTGCTAGTCTGAATGGCATACTCGCTCTTTTTTTTTATCAAAGACATTGGAGTACTATTGGGAATGGGCTCTTCCATTTTGTTAGGAGAGTTTTTTTTAAGGAGGGAGCATTGAGTAGAGATATCAATAATTCTAATGAGATTCTCATTCCTAAAGTTTATTCCCCTAAAACTTGTAACCATTTCAGACCCATTAGTTTGTGTAACATTACATACAAGTTTATCATGAAAGTTACAGCTAATAGTCTCAAGTGGGTGATCCATAAACTCATTAGTGTTACTCAATCAAACTTTATAAAGGGAAATCACATTTTAGATAATATTTTGATTTTTCAAGGGCTCATCCATTCTATGAGAAAGAAGACGAGCAAGAAGGGCTTTATGGCAATCAAAGTAGATATTGAGAAAACTTATGATCTACTTCAGTAGGATTTATCTATTGATACTTTGATTAAGGATGGAATTTCTATATACTTGACTAATGTAATTATGAAGTTTCTTACTTGTGCTTCAAGTAGGTTGCTTGGAATGGGGAATTGTTAAATAGCTTTTCTCTAACTAGAGGGGTTTGATGATGTCCAATCTCTCCCTATGTTTTTATCTTGTATATAGAGAGATTGTCTCAATGTATTAATATATAAGTTCTCAATAAAGTGAGAAAACCTATTAAACTCCCTTATCATGGGCCTATATTGTCTCACGTCTTCTTTGCAGATGATTATATGTTATTTGGTGAAAGGTCTTTAGATCAGGCACTGATTATTGAGAAAATTCTGGATGATTTTTATCATGCCTTGGGCTATAATGTATCAAAGAGTAAGACTTTTATCATTTTTTTCTAGTAACATTTCTATTGATATAAAAGGCTTTATTTCTAATTAGGATATCAAGTCACCCATGATTTTGGAAGATACCTTGGTGTTCCTTCCATTCATATAAGAGTGGCATCGAACACGTATAAACAATTACAAGAAAAGATGGAAAGCAAAATAAATGCTTGGTGGTCCAAATTATTATCCTTAACGAGGTGTGCAACACTTGTTACAATAGCTTTGATGTTAATACCATTCTATACAATGAAGTCTAGTGTTTGCTTCTTGATACTTGTAAGAAAATTGATAAAATGTGTCATTCTCTTATGTGGGTCCCTTCAGTGAATAATCATCATATTCTACTACTTTTTGGGTATATTATTGCATGATGAAAGAGAGGGGTGGTTTGGGATTACGATCAACTCCAAATATTAATGACACAACTTGTTTAAAGCTCATAATGAGAAATCTCACTAGCTATAATGATTTTTGAGGGCGAAAGTTCTTGCTAACTAGTATAGAAAATGTCACAAATAGGAATAACATGTTCAAACCATTGTTTAATTATCCTTTAATAGCTGGAGGAAATTTGGCAGAATTGGTAGCTATATGTTAGTCTCTTGGTGATGGTAATAAGGTATGTTTTGGTTAGATAAATGGGCATCATTACCCAATCCTCTTATATATTACACTGCATAACTTGTTCCTTAGGCAAACATGAACTAACCACTTAACTATTTTGTGCCTGTTGATGGTAATAGGGTGTGGGATTATTTTCAACACTTTATTCCTAACTCAATAATTAATTATATTGTAGTCCTAAAGCCTCCGATGCAAGATGATGGTGAGGATGTGGAGTTCATCTACCTCCGATAAGTTTATTCAATTCAACCTATGAGTATTTGGTTGGAAGTTAGTGGCAACTTGTTGATTCTAAGCAATAATATGTTTGAAAATGGAAAAGGCCTGAGTTAGTTTAATTCTTTATTTAGTTATGTGTTCATTGTCATATTTTAGTTAACGAGGAAAGATTTTGACGTCAATTAACCATTGATATAAATTTTCATACACGTGGTGCAGTCATTGATCTATGCTCTTAGAGATTGTGAAGTCTCTTTTCTTGTTTGGTATAGTTCGGTTCCCCATGATGTTAGAGTTGAAATTTTCACCATGTTAGAGTTGAATTAGGTGATTAATGATCTTAAGAATAGTCTTCACATTAAATGGAATTCCAGGTGGACCTTTTTATTTAGTATTGGTATGTGGATTTTACGGAAGCTTCGTAATAGAAACATTTTTGAAGCACACTTTCGATCGCCTTTTAATCTAGTTGAAATTATAAGAAATAAGGATGAAATTTTCAATAAGATTTTTTTATATAATGTTAATATGATGTTGAAACCTTATTAGACTTTCCTTATGGGATGGAATCCACCTTTTATGGACTGGATCAAGTTAAAATCTAATAGAGCTTACAAAACAACTTGAATGTGGCAATGACTGGGGGTTTGATTCATTCTTATGATGGAAGATGGGTTAGTGGTTTCCATACTTGCTTAAGTAGTTGTAGTATCTTTAATCCTGAGCTTTGGGACATATATCATGGCATTTAACTAGCATGGATGTTGGATATCCAAAGATTGTATGTGAAGTTAGATAGTGTTAGCGTGATTCAAGTCTTGCAATATGGAGACACCTCTGTGTAGGCTCGTAACTAGTTGGTGTGTGTGATTCAAGCATTGATTAAGGTATGAAGGTGACCTATCATCATGTTCTATGGAAGGGTAACATGGCATTTGATTATCATGCAAAACTGGCGCTTCACCACTTTCAGCACTCTCTACCTGAACTTGTTAAGATTATGAATGAAGACATCAGGGGTGTGTCTTTCAACTAAAAATGTCTAGTTTAGTGTTTGTTCTATGATACTCTGTTTTTGTTGTTTTCTTTAGGCATGTCGGTCTCTTTCCCAGTTCAAAAAATACTGATTAATAAAAATAAGGTTGATATATACTAAAAAGTAGTATTTAATAATAAAAAAGCAAAAAGGTATTAATTTTTTTTCTTGACTGTTGTGAACCCTAATTTTTGCACCATTCGACTTGTTAATACGAACACAACGGTTCAAACTGCGCTTAAATCGAACATCAAACTGACCTAGAAAGTCCAAAAAATTGAACCAAATCTGACCGAACCGGACCCAAAAAATCAGGCCTATAAACTCAGGCCCAAATGCACGCGTTTAGCCCAAATGTGCACTTTTGGAGCCAAACACTCACGTTTGGTCTAAACGCATGCGTTTTGGCTTTTCCTGAATTTTTCGACTCATTTTTCTATAAATTCAATCTTCTATACCAGTTTTGGGGTTCACTTTTTCAGACTTTCAATTCAATTTTAACACCTTCAGACTACAAACACCTAAACACGATCCTAAACACACCAGAATTGCCAAATTTTCAGTACTTTTTATTCCAGACATTCAATCAGCAGTTCTCTCCGTGCACAACTGAGACACATTCTAGATTCATCAAGTCTTTAGACAAACCTATTCTAAAGCCTCTCAAACTAAAGGTAGTTTCGTTATAGTATTTTTCATTCTTATGATTCCAAGCTAAGCCCTTCAATATGAAATAAGGTATTTATTTTATTGAAATTTCATTTTTCTAAAATGAATCGGATTAAAGTCCTAAAATGAACTTAGTCAATCACATTACCAAAATCTCTTTTTCATTAATCAAAATGATAATCGGATTAACAACCTATTCGATTAATTATTTTATTAAATAAAATGAATTAGCTTCTGAACTCAACTCCAAAATTGATTTTTATACATTTTTTTCCTTTTTATTTTTATTTTTGTGCTTTTCATTATTATTATTTTTATTTCTATTGTATTTTATGCATTACTTGTCATATCAGTTGCCTGTAGTGTTGTTATTTTCAATTTTGGATTTGTATTGGGGAATGTGTACCTTTTCTAGATCCTTTTGGAATGGAGAAAGGATCCCATATTTATTTGTTATTTTTCAAATATAATTGTTTTATCCACTTTCTTTGTGAATGTGTGCTTTCTCTATAATATGCAATTAGGAATGAAAATGGGCTGGGGCAATGACGGGTTATGTCCAACGTGCCCTCATCTTGCATCCCCCACCCCGTAACTTGTCCCCACCATTAACCTACCGAGTTATTTATTTTTCGCCCCATCCCCGGCCTGTCTAAAAGTTCCTCGCCCCATCCAAATATTTTTATATAATAATATGATTAAAAAATTATAAAATATATTAAATTTATAACACACAAATATGATTTTTCAATATTAATAATCAATATTAATTTAAATATAGATTTTAATCAAATAATAAGAGTAATAATTAACATAAAAATATAAATATAAATTAAATATATATGTATTTATATATAAATATTAAACCGAGGCGGATTCAGGCGGATTGAACAAATATCGTCCCAGCCCTGCCCGCTATTTTTTATACTGGGTTGACCCGTAACCCATCCCATAACCCAGTCAACCGTTGACTAACCCACCCCATTCGGGTTGGGTCTAGTCAGGTCCCTGCGGGTTCGGGTTAAATTGCCATCCCTACCTGCAATGGGCTAGAAGAGGGGCCTATGTTTACATTTTCTGCTTTTTATCGTTTTTCATTATATTTCTCTCATGCATATTATACTATGTTCATGCATCATGACTTGCCATGATATATCTGTTTATGCATCATGTGATATACCATACATACACGAAAAATCACTTTTTAACCAAAGCTATACTTTTGTTAAGCCAAACTGTTTATGAAATTAGAAAACCTTTTTCTAAATAAATTTTTTTTACCAGATCATGAATTCCTAAACCTAACTATAGTTCGAGGGCTAGCCTTTTCAAATAATTGGGTAAAAATCATTTTCTAAAATGGAGTTTTACAAATATTTTCTTACTCATCTAAGGAAAAACTGTTTTCTTAAAGATTAAGTGGCGACTCTAAACACATCACACTTGCACACCAACGAACACATGTGAAGTGTACAAATGTGGGACTTGTCCACAACCGTAATGCCTTGTGGTCAATCTGACCCCTCATGGTCAGTTTCCTAGAGCCATAAACTCAAAGGTGCACTGAGAAATCACGCGAGTTCGAATGAGGCCTCACAACTGTATTTTTATAATGATATTTTTTTTACATATTTTCTTTGATCATTTCGATACATCAAACTACACTTATTTTATAATCTTGTTAATTGAAAATAAATTATCATATTTTAGTTTATTTTCTTACATTCTTATTGATGTCCAAGGTTCCACTAAGCTTGTAAATGGACAAGTCATGAAGTTATGATAACTTATTAAATAACTGTGATATTGTAGGTTCGAGCCCTACTAAGCCTACCAGAAGCTACATTAACAAGTGGCAAGTGTTAAAGCCTACTTGCACAAAACCAATTTGTTAATACTAAGTTCAATACCCACTTATTTATATGTCTTTTATTTATTTTATCTTTTTTTCAATATGATATTTATTTTCTAACTCACCCACTCATGTGCAACAGGGCTTAGCCTATGGCCTAATATCGATAAACCGGTTGATACTTGCTTGCAAGTGGATCCGTTGATGTCTCTTCTTCAATTTTTGTCTAGACTGAAATTATTATTATTCTAATAAAGGGACTTAAAAATAGTCTTAAAATCCAACCTATTTGGATATGAAACTCTAATATCATATTGAACCCTATAAATTTATATACAGATCACTTTATAAGTGAACAAGTGTTGAAACTTACTTGTATAAAAATAATTTGTTTGTACTAAATTTAATACCACCTCATTAATAAGCTTCTATATATTTTATTGATGTAAGATTTATTTTCCAACAATTTTCTTATTTGAACTTTGGTTTAAAAATTAATTTCACTATTTATAAAGGGTAAATCTTATATAGAATTACTATAGTGTTAATACAAATGTAGAAATTTATTCTCATAAAAAATAGAAATTTATTGGTTAATTTATTTTTTTCCTTGAATACTTAGAAAGATGTTATTATTATCAATGATAATTTTTGGAGTGTTCGACCCTACTTTATCAATTACTTACATATAAGCCCAAGTCATGAAAACATACAAGCTAATCAAAGCAGATGCAGAATAAGGAAGATGGTGCTTTCAATCTATTGGGAAAGATGGGCCCAAAACTTGTGGAAGAGACTTTAAAATATCATGAAGCCCTGATTATGTGTAACAAGATACTTTTAAATCCACTGGCCTAATTTAAATCATCTACAAATGAGCCTCGGGTTTAAATTAATGAAGGAAGCAATTTAACGCCTAAACCTAATTTGCAAGGGAAAGTCTCTTTAACGCCTCTATCTATTGAAGTTGGTGGAGTGTTAGCCCAACTTCAACCCCCAAGAAAAAGATGGAAGAAACTGGACAGGAACCAAGGAGGGATTCGAATCTAAGAGATAGAGTCTGAATCAAACTCAAATCAGAAAAGGGATAGAAGGGAGGAAGATATAAAAAGCTTAGAAAAAAGTAAAAAAATTTGTGTTGTGGAGCAAGAAGGAGAAAGTGATGCTAATAATGGTGTTTGTGACTCCCCTAAAGCCACCAAGGGGCTATAAGTCTTCTAAGTTGGAATTATCAAGGGATAGGACGACCCTTCACAAATCAACATCTGAGGAAGCCTATAAGCTTTTATTGCCCAACCTGTCAGCTTTCTATTAGAAACAAAGAAGTAAATGGTGTTCCTAAAGAAACTGAGAAGGAGATGGTATTTTTCATAATGCTTTTATGTGGATAGTGAAAATGGTGCTAGTGGTCTAGACCTATAATGGAAGAGCTATATTATGGTGAAGGTGTTTTGTTCAAATCAAAATTTTATTCAGATAGAAATCAAATATTCTTATATTGAAAAGCAGTGAAGGCATTCTTTTTTATGTGGGAGTCCTTATCAAGAGAAGAAGGAAGAGGTGTATAGGAACTAGTGCTCCATTGGAGATGTAAATGCCATAGCCTCTTAAGAGAAGAAAAATAGAGGAAGAACTATAACAAAAGGAGGGGTATCTAGCTTTATAAATTGGAATGAAGATTTTAAGTTGTTAGATGTAGGCTTTACAGTGCCTAAATTCAGTTGGTGTAATCAGAGAGGAGAGCGGAGAAGTATTTGGCAGAGATTGGATAGGGTGCTAGTGGTTTGTGGTTAAAGAATGGTCTTCAATAATATGATGGTTAATCATAGGGACATGATTGGGTCAAACTATAAACCTATTGTTCTTCAGTTGGAAGAGAGGAAACTAAAATATAGGGAGGAGTTTCCATTTCAAGGACAAATGGACTTTAGAGGTTCAGTGGGAAAATGTGTTACAAAGTGCCTAACCAAGAAATAGAGAAGTACAATCAACTGATGAATTTTGAAAAAAACTTTAGAAGTGTAGTATGGTGCTTAGGGACTAGAACAAATCAACTGTGGGTAATAGTAGGAATAAGATTTAAGATCTAAAAAAGGAGCTAGATCTTCTATATAAATCTAAGCCTTTATTTGATTGTATCAAGAAGG
>CAOJBK011730624.1:0-11766 GCA_948294925.1 Codiaeum variegatum
TATATATACTCCATCTGATGATTCAATATCAGATGTTATTCTTTTGAAAATTAAGATTGTAAGTACTCTATTTTTTATTGTTTCTATTTAAATACATAATTATAACTTTATTATATAATGTTTGGTATCTATAGTTATTAAGTATATTTTTTTAAAAGGTACTTTTGTTGAGTGAATATGCACAAAATGAATAAATAACATTATACTTGAAAAATTAGAATTAATATAGGACATCGAATAGTTTTTTTTTTGAAACTTGATTGCTGTAGAATAGATACATTATGTCAATTTTATAACTTGCATTATTTTGGGGAATTTTTTCTCATCAAATTTATATTGTGAGATCTAGAGAGGTCAAAACATGCTAGATTAAATAATAATCATTGAGGACATTAATAAAATATATATTTTCAACAACAACAACAACATATTCACTAAGACATGTTAATCATACATTTTAAGATTAATGAACCATTTACCCTTAAATTAAAAATATGTTAATCTTGATTTTCGTATACCATGATTTGCCGATTAGTAGCTTGATTCCTCTTTGTCGTGTCCTGATTAGAATCTTCATTAGACACTCTTAATGAAAAGAGAGAGAAAGATTTCATAATTTCGTAACTTTAAAGAAAGGAATAACCATCTCATCTACCACCAACATTTAGTTAACTTTCAATTCTATAATGATCTTTTTTAGCTTTCAAAGAATGTAGCCAACTATTCGACCACTTTCAAATCTACCCAACAAAACATGTGACACACGATGAAACGTGCCACGCATCCCCCTAAGTAAGCTTCAACATCTGCCACGTGTCATGTTGGGTAGATTTGAAATTGACTATAAAGATTAGGGTAGATTTCAAGTAATTTTAGTTGAGGTTATAATTTAAAGTTGACCAAAAAGTTCATGGTTTATTAGATAGTTACTCCTTAAAGAAATGGATACTCTTGCTCAATTTGTCTCTTTCTTTTTTGGATAAAGTTTTTTCTTTCATTCTTTTATTTTTTTTCCAGATTTCAATGGAAATAATTCTCTTGCTTGACTTTTGTTTTGCTTATAGAGTGAAATTAATGGCGTAGATAATAAAGTGTGGTATTATTCTAATAGAATAGGTTGTTACAGGAATAAATAAGAAAAGGATTATAGAAATTTATTTATTTAATTATTAAAAATTTTGGTGTATATTTCTAATCAAAGTTAGTAAAGGGGTTTGATTGCATTCATCAAGTATTAGTGAGTATTATGGGGTTTACGCTAATAAAGTTAAATTGGAGTCTTTCTCACTGAGGCTTGAGGATAATGAACTTTTAATGAAAGAGAAGATAATTTATTCTAAGAGAATAATATCAAATTTGAGAGTGTGTAGAATCTTTGCTGCAATCAAGGTGTGCTTCTATCTTGGACCTGTAATGAAGACCTATGCATATTCTATTAGCGATTAGATTATTCACATTAGTGAAGTATTTTTTAAGCTAATATAAAAAATCTGAATAATTTTTTCATTAACTTTATGAGATTTTGTTGTAAAAAAGTTTATGCCGTTTATTAGACTATTCCAATACCATGGTTCCTTAGAAATGTTTATCATGAATAGATTTTTTAATTGATTTGCTTATCAATGAAAATCAGTAAGGAAAATACATATATATGAATATTCAGTTTTATTTAGTTTTATGGGCAGTTTTCTCTTATTTTCTAAGGTACTATTTTTTCTATTTTATTTTGTCTCTGTTTGGTATTTGTAGAGAATTTCTTATTTGGCAATTGTTTATTTACATATGAGGAATACCACTGCTCCATAAAATTTGAAAATAATTTACTCAATTGTAAAATTTTAATGAGTTATTTGGGTAAATAACACAGAAAATCACTTAACTTAATTTTTTTTCAATATGATCACTAAATAATTTTTTTTATAGGAAAATACCTCAACTTTTGAATTTATTTCGATGTGAGATTATAGGCTGGATGAGGGGATCGGAGAGCCACGTAGGTTGCCACATGGGTGGCTTTGTTTGACATATGATGCCAGATCATCACCACGTTAATTAAAAAAATCCATGTCCTCAGGACACATAGCAATACATGGATAAATTAAAATTTGACAAGTGGCATAAGTAAATATTTTTAAAACTTATTTTCATTTTTCTTTTTCATGAAAAATCGATTAACCTAATCCCCTAATCCCCTTTACCGTTCTCAACTTCTGACCGTCTCTCTCCTCACACACGAGCACTATCTCTCTCGATCTGTTCATCTTCTTATTCATGTAAGGGAGAGTTTATGTTTGGGATTTGAAAAGTTAGTGTTACTCTCCCTTTTTTTTTATTAGAGTTTTGGTTATTAGAGTAAACACATTGCATCAAATTGAAGAATGTAAATGAAATAGGAAATGGAATGGAAACGAAGGCAGATTCTTCTCTTCCTTTTTACTGTAAGTTTTAAAAAATGGTTGTTACTTGTGAATTTGTTGTTAGTTTAATTTAATTTGGTTTGAGGGTTGGTATGGATGGTATTCAATGTAAGGGACAATGGTAGGGACCCTTTTCTACCTTTTCTTTACTATTACTGACAGAATCTTATAACATGGAATGGGTATTTATATTTTAAGTTTATCTTATAATTAGGGTTTTGATTGTCATTAGGTTTTTAAAATCTAGATTAAGTTTAATTTTTTTCCTGCTTTTGCATATGACTTGGTCTTAAAGTGAAAATGACATCATTTGTTTTTGTTGTGCAACCACTACATCAAACTACTTCACCATTCAATTGCATCATAGTGAGATATTAGGGGAGTTTTGCTTCCAGTAATGGTAGAATTAACTATTTTGATTATTGTGAAATTGTCTTTTATTGAGATTAATAACATGGTTGTTGAGTGTGAGGTAGGGGGTGAGTTGATGTTTTATTGACAAAAGCCCAACACAATATACAATGATGGATTATATCTTTTAATTGGTGAAAGTGATATATTTGATATGAGGTATAATGTGGATTCCCTAAAAATAATTAAAGTTTATGTGAAGCATGTGTCACGTGTTAGGGATAAGGGGCAAGGCACTGATTCAAATAATGAGATGGATAAGCCTAAAGGGTTAGCTACAGGTTCATTTACTAGGGATAAGAGGTTAGCTGCTGGTTCATTTACTAGGGATAAAGGGCAGAGCAGGGGTTCAAATAGTGATAAGGGTAAGGGCTCAGTTGCACTTCCTTTGGTTAGGGATAAAAGGAAGGATAATGTTACAGGTATAAACTTTAGGGATAAGGGGAAGGGCATAGTTAAAGAATCTGATTCCTTTAGATACAACACTAAACCAGTTTATAGTTCTTCAGATGATGAGGATGATAGCTCTGATGATGAAGATTTTATTGATCCATCTACCAAATCTTTAGATGCAGAAAATGATGTAGAGGATGATGATGATTTATTATTTGAAAAATATGTTGATGAAGATGTAGAGAGGGGTGCTAGGAGGGTAGATACTGTGAATAATGATGATTGTTAAGATTTTGACTTAGCTCCCTCTGATGAGCTATTTTCAGATTTTGGTAGTGATAGTCAGTTTAAGTTTAACAAGTGTAAGTCTAAAGTTAAATATCTAGAATTGAAGGCTGATAGATATATGGAAAACCTAAATTTTGCTATTGGAATGCAATTCAGTAGCTTAGAGGAATTTAAGGAAGTTATTAAGGAATGGGCTAGGATTTACAAGCATCAAATTAGGTTTAGACCTAATGACAAGCATAGGTGCAAGGCATGTTGTATGAGAGGGTGTCCTTTTTATATATGGTGCAGTCCAATGGTGAGTAACCCTTCAACAATGTGGATTAAATCTGGAATATTTGAACACACATATCCCAAATAACACAACATTAGGCAAGCAAACTCTACATGGTTAGTAAAAAAATAATTAGAGAGGTTTAGGTTAGACCCAAGTTGGAATCTAAATAATTTCATTAAGACTATTCAACAAGACTATTAACTTCTTGTGACTGGTTCTAAAACATATAAATGTAGCCATATAGCTAATATGCTTATTAATGGAGATGAAGAAGAGCAATTTGCTAAAATTAACAACTATAGGTTGGAAATTTTAAAAACAAATCCAGGGAGTACAAATGAAATAATAGGGGATAAGGAAGATGAAACTAGATTTAGGGGTATATACATTTGTCTAGGACTGGTTGTATGACATTGATAGGCCTTAATGGCTGCTGGCTAAAGGGACAATATTGGGGACAAATGTTATGTGCAATAGCCTTAGATGGAAATAACTGTATTTATCCATTAGCTTGGGATGTGGTTAGGAAAGAAAACAAACATTATTGGGAATGATTTACATACTTACTGGCAAAGGATTTTCACATATAGAGGGACCCTTGGAATTGGACATTTATGACTGATAGGAAAAAGGTGAGATCCTATTGTTTCTTAATTAACATTTGTTTTTTACTTCACATTTGTTATTGTTAACACTTTATATGTAACATGTTTATAAGGTTTATTGCATACCTTAGATGAGCAATTCCCAATAGCTGAGAAAAGGTGGTGTGTAAGGCATTTATACACCAACTTTAGAAAAGGTTTTAGGAGTAAAAAATTGAAGAACATGTTATGGGATTATGTAAGAGCACCTTATGTGCAGAAATTCACAAATTGTATGAAGAAAACGGATAAGCTTCTCATACTGGGTACTTGTAATTATCAAAATGGGATCCTTGTTGTTGGAGTAAGTGACATTTCAGAACTCATGCCAAATGTGACTTGCTTCTAAACAACTTATGTGAATGTTTTAATAGTTTCATTTGGGAGGCAAGGGATAAGGGAATCATTGGGTGCTTGGAGATGGTAAGCCATAAGGTGATGAAGAGGATTTGGGTTAAGAGAGACGCAATGAGAAAAGTACAGGGTGAAATTTGTCTAAAAATTACAAAAAGGATTAACAAAATCAAGGTGTGGTAATGGAATTACAGGTCTTTATGGGTTGAAAGGATTAAGTATGAAGTATTTGAACAAGGTGGTAGGTTTGTAATAGACAAACAGGAAAGATCTTCTTGTTATAGGAAATGGGATTTGACTGTTATCCCATATGAGCATGCAGTCCGTGCCTTGCTATTCAATAGAGAGAAGATTGAAGATTATGTTGATGACTGTTACAAGGTGAAAAATTTTATGAGGGTATACTCATTTTGTATCAACCCAATGAATGGACCAGATATGTGTCCCATAAATGAAGAAATCCCACGAAAAGCACCTCCCAAACCTAAGCCTAAGAAAGGAAAGAGGCAAAAAATGAGAAGGCTTGAGCAGGAGGAATTGGAATTCATTGTAAACAATGTAAGAGTTAGTAGGAAAGGTGGAGTTGTGACATGTAAGATTTGTGGTGTTAAGGGTCACAACAAGAGATTTCATAATAAAAAATTAAGCACTTTACAGGTATAAAGTCAATTTCATTTATATATGTGTGTGTAGCTAACAACATTAATTAAATCTAGAATTTTATTTTTAATGCAAGGTTAACAAGAAGAAGAGACCTAAAGCAACTAACAACATCAGTGAAGAGTATGTGACACCTCCAATAATGGTCAACCCTATTCCATGCACTATTTAATGGATGCCAGATGTGGGTAACCTGTGTTTGGTTACTTTTTATTCATATTTTTATGCATTCCATATTAATATAATAATTGGAAAAATGCAGGGTAGTACAAGGGCAAAAATGATTCCATTTTCAATCTCATTTAATTCAACCAGTCACAAGATCATGAGGTATAACTATTATACCTGTTGTGTTATTGGTACTATTACAGCTGCATAATATTACTAGTAGGAACTTCATGATGTACAAGTCTCACCCCAGGCATCTGGGTCTGCAAACATGAATATTATTGAGCATACAAACACTATGATACCTAAACTAACATCAGACTCAGAAGTATAATAAACTATGGTAAATATTTAATAGTAATTGCTTACCTTTCAAATCTTGTGCGCATTTTTTATTTTAATGCAGGAAGTTGTTGATGTACCATTGAATGTTCCTCAATCATCACAACAACCAAGAAGATAACTTGATTTTATGTATTGCTCAAGAAAGGTATTAAGCTGTTAAGTATAATTGACGTGTTCTTATGATATCAGTTGAGTTCCTTAACTTGAATTCATGTGTGCGTAGGGACCTAATAACTCACATGATAGTGATGAATAAATAAAGAGACTAATTTTTGACATAACAAACCCAAATTTGAATTCTGAAGAGAGGAGGATGATTTTGTATTGGTTGAAAAGGTATATGTTATGTTGGTATATTTTTTGTGTTGTTGATGTGATTTTTGTGTTGTTTGTATTATTTATATTGAATTGGTAAATGATGTTGGAATAATTGAAAATGTAGGAATAACCTAATGAAAGAAAGAAGCAAAAGAGTCCTACTGTTATAAGACCTAAAACCATAGGTGGATTGAGCAGGAGGACACATACAAGAAATATGCACTAGACTATGACTCAAAAAAGAAAGTAGATAGTTTGGTTAAATGTGTTTCAACACCATTTTGTGGAAACTTCAGTGACTCATTAACATTGTCACTTTGAACCTTTATATGTTGTCATTTTGAATCTACTAATATTTTTTTTGGATTGTAATGACTTTTGTGTTGGAAAAATTACTTGTTAGTAGGTTATGGAATCTTTGACTATGCAGTCCTTTTTTGGAAGATAAGGAATTTGGAATTTAAAGTCAATATCTTAGGAATTCATACTTAATGTTCTTTTATTTATTCAATTGTTGTGCTGTGTATTCCCAAACCTTAATTTATGGTGTGTCCTTAGTTAATGGTAGACAAGGAATCAACTTCCTTTTTTATGTTTATATTTTACAATTCATGTTTACTTTTGCTTGTTTTTATACTTATACTTTTTAGAATCATTGTTTAGAAATATATAAATTGTAGCATAAAGTCATAGACTACATTATAACATAAGAAACTTCATCCGAATTTAGTCAATTACAATACTAGATAAGCTTTAGAACATACATCCAAAGTCATTCTGTCAATATACAAAACTCATAACCAAGCCTATTTTAACCTAATGTTTTCCCAATAATCATACCCACAACAAACCCAATTGTAAACACAACAAAATAAGAATACATGTTAGCCAAAATGGCTGCATCAAAACATCCCTTCTACGTGGAAAATCGATTAAACCATCTCCATCTTTGCACCCTTCAATTTCACAACTTCCTTCTCCACTGTTGAAACTTAACCCTTCACCCAAACTATAAGAAGGCCTAACATCAAATTCACACCTAGGTGTTATGCTCTTCCTCAAACCTAAATGTCACCCTCTTGATGCATACCCATCATCCTTAGGGTCTATCCAGTCAAAATACTTACAAAATCGAATATAATTCTACGTTAAAAAAAACCAAAATACAACAAAATTAGCTGCAAAGCTTAATTCAACATGCAATTACCAACACCAGTTCTAAAAAATTTAAAAAAATAATACCAATCACAACTACTTACACTATTGTAGTTTAAACACCTACAAAAAGGCCGACATGGATTGTCTTCAGATCACGAGGTCTTCATGATATTGGGCAATCAACACTTGCAATTAGGAACTTCAAATTGCACCATGGTGTGTATGGTTTCATTTTTTAGAATAGAGAAGAATGAAGATGGTAAGCGTTATAATCGTGTAAGGGTGGTAAGCGATTCGTTTCAATCTTGTTTTTATTAGGTTTGTGGGGGAAGATGGATTAGGCTTATATAAGATTGGGAAAGTTAGGGTTTCTTTTATATTAGGAGATGAAGAAGAAGGCGTAGGTTATATAATTTTTATGTTAAAATTGTTTTTATAAGTTTTTAAAAAATTATTTACTTATGCCACGTGTCAAGTTTTAATTTGTCCACGTATTTCCATGTGTCCTGATGACATGGATCTTTTTTAATTGACGTGGCGATCATCTGGGAGCATATGTTAGACAAATTGCCCCATGTGGCATCCTACGTGACGCTCTGATCCCCTCATCCGACCTGTAATATCACATTGAAATAAATTCAATAGTTAAGGTATTTTCCTTCAAAAAATTTTTATTTAGTGATCACATTGAAAAAAAAAATTAAAAGTTAAGTGATTTTATGTGTTATTTACTCAAGTTATTTTGTTGTGTAAATCAGATAAGACAAGCATTGTAAGCTCCTGATGTAGAGCAACTTTGTCTTGGTGTTGGAGGGGTTGAAAAGAAAAAAAATATTATTTGCTTAAGTTTTTTTTTTGTCTGAAATATAGGAAAATTTTGAAACTCACCACTAATTTGCGGTAATTTCTCATCTTATATAAACTGTAAGACAAAAAAAATAAAGCATTGAATCATTCATTATCTATGTGAAATAATAAAGGGAACTACCTATTTTGAGACTCCAAATTTTAGCTTGACAAAAATATCCCATAAACAGTTAGAAAACAATTCCCACAAATTACTTACTGCTCAGTAACTACCCTATTCTAGGGGTGTAATCGAGCTGAGTTAAGTCCGAGTATTAGGGTACTCGAGCTTGAGCTCGAGTCGAGCTTGAGCCTAATCGAGTCTAAGATAATCTAGCTAAAATGAACCAATCTCGAGCTTGACTCAAAATCAAGCCCAAGCTCAACTCGAGCTTAGTTAATTTTTTTTAAACATAATATTATCTAAACAAAACCTATAAAAAATAACTAACACATGCATCAAACTAAGCTCTTCCATAAAACATTCATTGTCCATCTTTAAAAGAAGAATAAACATTTATTTCCATTCCAAATATGAGATTAAATAATAAAAAAAAATCTAAAATGAAAAATTACATGCTCATAACAACAAACATATTCAAAAACATAAATTCTGCAATGCCTCTCATCATATATCTCTATATCTTCAACTTGAAAATCCCTTCACTATGATTTTTAAAGAATCGAATACCACACCTATTGAAGCATGTTGAATATTGCAATGCTTTATAATTAAACCTGTAACCAATTCAATGTAGCTAGTACAACAATTAAAGAAACCAACCAAATGAAAAAAGATTCAGGATATTGATACTTTTGGTGTCTGAAATTGGCACAATTTGACAATTGAATGTGTAAACTTATAAAAGTGACAATTAAGTGTTTGAACTTGTAAAAAAAGAATAAATTAGTGTTTTTATCGGATATTGCTAGTAATTTGGTAAAAAATTACATGAGAAAAAATTAACAATGTCAGCAAATTATCAGCAAAACCCAGTAAATATACTTATTTGTTCTTTTTTCACAAGTTCAAACACTTAATTGTTACTTTTGTAAGTTCTTATACTCAATTGTTAAATTTTGCCAAGTTCAGACACTAAAATTATCAATATTCCAAATAGATTCAATTACAATAGGAATTGATGCATTTCCATGAGTAACCAAACAAACCAAACATAGGAAAAAGATTGATTTCTGAATATCACACTACAAAAAGTACCAAAACAAATCACAAGAGTAATAACAGGTATAGAATTGCAGGAAAGTTTCATTATTGGATGTTCAAATTCATGGCAATTGCAAACTTTATTCAAAATTTTAATTGAAAAGTTTATACATTGTCAAAAAAAAAATCAAATATATCAAAAGTCATAAAAATAAAATAGATAAACCAAGAAAGAAAGTTTCCAACATTGAAATTAAATTAGCAGAGTTGTAGGTTTTAATTCTTTAATTTAAAAAATAAATGCAATTAAAAGCTACCACATAAAAATAAAATCTAAATTAACCTTGATTTTTTACAAACTATAAAAATAAAAACTAAAATAAATAGGAATTAGAAAACTTCTAGCTACTGCTGTCTTTTTATTGACCAAACCAATAAATGATTAGCACTTTCCAGCAAAAAAAAAGATCAGTTTTTTGCATATTATAAACTCGGTTAAGCAAATGATGAGGTTGATATTGAAGCATCAAAAGCAACTGTAGCATAATATATATAGCCAGTGTAGTTAGGAATGCATATCTAGTTTCTAAATGTTTATTTCTTGCTGATCTTATTAATTTCCTTGTATGAAATTCTATCAAAGGATTAATGTTATTCAAAATTTACTCCTATAGGTCAATTAATATTTTTTTATGTCGAACAATATATACCCAATAAGCTAATAAGCAATGAATAACTAGTATCACAATCTATCTTTCAAGCTAAAAATAAAATAATTAACATAAACATAGGTAGACTAAGCGACGCCAGAGAGTAATACCATTTAATTTTAGCCCTCATACAAGCTTGCCATAGACTTCCTGCAAAGAAACAAGACACAAGTGATAAACAAATGGAATTGAGCAGCATACAACTGAAGTGAATAAAGAAAAAAAGAAATTGAATTCAGATTATGAGTAAAAACTAAAATGATTAAGAAGAAAAATATAAAGAAAGTAACAAATGATTATAAAAGATACGACATAGTAAAATTGAAGCAAGTAAAAAACTAAATTAATATCAATAATTTTCGATCTAGATCAAGTGAAAGAAGAATAAAGGAGAAGAAGAAATCAGAGAAAGAAATTATCACTTGCTGAAAGTTGAAATAGAATCTAAGTCGTGGCTGTGTGGTAGGTGGCTAGTGGATGTGTCGGCGTCCGGTAGTAATGGTGGTATCGACAGCGGTGGATGGGAGGGAGGAAGGTGGTGGTTTGTTATCATGCTCTATGGAGGACACATAAAAGAGATGGAGGAGAGGTAGAGAAGTGAGGGAGTTAATGATACTCTAGGGTTTTTTTCTATTTATACCCCCATGTTTAAATGTAAATACCATTACAATATTAAGGGTATATTTATAAATTTATTGAAGCTCGAATAGGCTCACTAGCCTTTCGAGGCGAGTATTTCAAAACTAGAGCTCGACTTGAGAGCCTACTTGAGTAGCTCGAGCTTGAGCTCGACTCAATTACTCTGAGTTAATTTTGAGTATTTCTCGAGCCGATCTGAGTAGCTCGCGAGTCGGCTTGACTCACTTACATGCCTACCCTCTTCCACTTTCCATGTTCTAATTACCTTCTCTATTTCGCTAAAGAAGAATGAAGAGCCATTTCTTTTAATAAGAAGATGAATTAGGGAAATTTTATCCCCTTTTTCTCCATCTTTATTTTTTTCACCACTCTTCATTGCCCTAAATTTGAATCCCTTTTTCTTTGTTTACGCTTTTTGTCTCACTCTCACCATCTCTCGGTGTGACATTAGAAAAGGGTAAAGGTAGGCAATTTTTAGGGTTCATCTCTCTCTATCTCTTTATCAATTTAAGTTTGTTGTTTAGGATATTTGATTTTTCAAGTAAAAATTTTGGTTTTGAATTTTTTTTTAAAAAACTTTATTTTGAATTTTGCATTTCTGTTAAAATTTAGTTATATATATTAGGATTAATTTCTATTTAAATTTCTGGGTTCAATTTCTGGGAATTTTTGCACAAGTGAATTTCTTAGTGGATATAAGTTTCAGGATGATTCTCTACTTCATAGATGATTGGCTAATGTTATTGAATTTCTACTGAGGCTAGTTTTCCTTTCCTTAGTGTTGCAAATTTGTGAATTATTGATATATATTGTGAAAAGTTAATTGCAAGTATGATACATTGGTAAGCAAAAGTATTCTCAACAATTACACAAAAATTAATTATTCCCAACAAGTATGAAACATTGGCTAACCTTTCTTGGTTTGATTAAAACTAATTGTTTTATTGGCCTATTTTCACTTGATTATATTACA